>NDXZ01036980.1:0-23047 GCA_003055125.1 Paykullia maculata | reverse complement strand
TATACCCTTAACACATGTGTGTGTGAAGGGTATAAAAACTAAAATATAAAAAAGCATAAAAAGGGTTGTTGTTGAATAAGAAAATGTAAAAATTCTGTATCAAAAGGTCAGCTTAAATGTTGATTAGAGATGCCAAACGTATGTGAATCCCAAAAAAAACAAATTCCGAAGCCATTTTTATATTTTAGTTCCCAAAATATATAAAAAATATTTATTTTTTTTCCTTTAAGCGTTAAATTTATCAAGAAAAAAATTATCGAAATGTCCAAAAAATTATTGGGATATTGAGGTAGCAGAAAGCTTAAATTTTTAAAACTTTAGTTTTGAGGATAGGAAATTCCGTTTACTTTTAATGAAAAATTTAAATAACATTTCTGATCCTGTTATTTATTTTATAAATATTTGTGTATATAAAAAATTTCTTCTTTAAATTGTACACAGAAAAAAATATCTGCACTTTTTTTCTCAGAATTAACTTTAATTATGGTTTTAATTCATTTAATTTATTATTAAATCATCAATTTTATATTTTTCCAATTAAGTAATTAATTCATTCAACTTACTGTCTTAATTGAATTGAGCTCTTATTAAAAATATTGGTTTTTTACCATTAAAGGTTTAAAATATTAAAAACTGATTTTTTTTCTATATTTTTGTCGGTTGTTAGAGGTTGTTGTAGTTGTTAGAGCGTCGAACTTTAAAACC
Source organism: Paykullia maculata (assembly GCA_003055125.1). NCBI lineage: Eukaryota > Metazoa > Arthropoda > Insecta > Diptera > Rhinophoridae > Paykullia > Paykullia maculata. The sequence goes on along the minus strand of NDXZ01036980.1, from coordinate 22,342 downwards.
GAAGTACCCCAGTTCGAATCACGGCAGAGGAAGAAATTAAAAAAATTTAATTTTAAATTTTAAAAAAGGCCACACACACTATTTAACTTAGCATTTAACACACCACCGAATCGTATAAGAGTTTGTTTCGAGGGAGGCAACGATAGATGGCGCAAATGTTTTCTTTTCAATGAAAAAAAATCGATATTTTTGTATTTTTTATTTTTTAGGTAATTCATGCAAATTTAAATATTTTTTTTCCTTGGTTGAATCATTTTGATGATTAAAACAGTTTCTTAGTTTTTTCTGTGTATTTAAGACTAGGAACTTGTTCCTCTGTGTAGTAAAGCAGATACATATGTCTACGACAAAACCAAGCTTACTAAAGGGTTGCTATTCCATGAGTACTATAATTTATGTTTAAAGGTATTTTTAGTTCTAAAAAGCAAAGTATCACATCAAAATAAGTTTTTTGTACCCAACACCATTATTTAGTTTGCGTTGAAATCTTTGAAGCCGAAAATAATCCACAGCCACCCTTAGGTTTTCAAACTAAATAAGGACCAACTCACAAGTGGAAATAGGTTTGTACCTCTGCTATCTACACCTTGTAAGCAAATACAGATCGCATTTTTATACCCTTCACTCATGTGGCAAGTCCCCATAAAGTAAGTATATTCTGGATCCTTATAAATAGGGAAGTCGATTTGGCCATGTCCGTGTGTTGGTTGAAATCAAGTATTCGTTGCTCTTATAGGTCACCTAGGGTTCTATCTGGTATCAAACTTGTGAAAATGTTTTCGAAAGAAATGGTATTGAAAACTGGCAATATCCATTAATAACAGACTGAGATATAATGCCAAAAAAGACCGCTTTTTTTTAACAAAAAAAAAATAATATTTGGCAATTTTTGGATAAACTAGAAACATGTTTGAAAAAATTGCATTGTTATAAGCGAAAAACCTATACGGACCAAAATTTCTATCAAAAAAAAAAAATCAAGCTTTCTAAGATTTTAACTGCCTTTCATACATGTAAATACATACATACACTTCCTATTACATACCTACATTTGGTGAAGCGTGTATACGATTTGGCACATCTAAATATAGCGATGTTACTTGTTTTTAATGGGAAAGGATAAAATAAATCTCTATACCAAAAAAGGCCTATTGCCAAAGAAAATCTTAAAACTTCTAAAGCTGTGATAAATATTGCAATTGAGATAAATTTTCTATCAAATAAGGTTTATATTATTTAAAAATTTTTAAAAAAATTTTATGATGATCCATCTGCAATATAAGTTTCACTTTAAGAAATCTCTTTGACCTTAGAAAAACTGTTAAAAATTATTAAATGGTTTGTTGCTTAAAATGTTTATGTTGTGTTGTTGGGTATAATAAGGTCGAATTGGTTTCACTTTAAATTTTTTAATTATTTTGTGAAATGTTTTTTAGTTTCTTTAAGCTTGGCACCATAAAAAAAACTTTAAATTTTGCAGTAGATTTCTTACCACATGCTTTAAAATTTATGCCAGTTTCAGTTAGGTTGAATGAGAGAAAGAGTATGCAACAAATAATGTGAGAAAAAAAACTACAAAATGAACATTAAATTGCAAACAAAAGTGAACAACTTAAATAAATACAATGAAGTTTTCTATGCCAAGAGTATTTGAGTATTTTTTTTGTTGTAGTTTTTGTTAAAGTTTTGGCCAGCATTAAAAAGAAAAAAATTGGCTAAAATTAAAATGTAAGCAACGGAACGCACTCACTAACAACCAAATGAATGTAAGAATGAATGAATAAGTGAATAGGTTAGGGAATGGACTAAAAAAAAAACAGTAACAAGTAGTAGTTGTGCGGAATGGGGTTAAGTAGCCGTTGAAAAGAATATTATTTAAAAACATGCGGCTCTTCTAGCTCCTTGTTTTGTTAGATTATGTATTTAAAAAGGGCTGAGAAATATATAAATCAAACAAGTGGCTACAAATCAAATACAAAGTGTTCATTCGTTCACAAGAAAAAATTGTTAATGGAAAATTATTGAAACGTTTATGGAAACTTAAAGAAATTAAAATTTCTTTACATATAAATTCTTATAGAGAACTTTTTAGCCGGTGTGTGTGTGTGTTTCTTTCAAAATATTGTTGGGTTGTTCTACTGCTCTACAACTTTGTTAAGTGGCCAACAATGTGGCAGCAAAACAACGAAACACTAAATGACAGCTTAATTTCACTTTAAACACATCCAACCAAATAAATAGGGAAACAAGAAAATTTATTTGAAATAAAAGTAAATAAAAAAAAACACAACAACGAAAGTTTTAAGGTAATTTAAAGTGTAGTTGCATGAACGTTACAAGAAATTAAATTAAGTGTAGGAAAATGTGTACAGGGAAAGTACTTTACGTTATTTAAAATGAAGGGTTATTTTTCAATGGAAGAAACTTTAAATTTAAAACAAAATTAAAGTCAAATAAATTAAAATAAACAGATATTGAAAGCAGGTGGCTTTAGCTGTAGAATTGCTTTCACGATTCTTAGTTATTATTGCCGTCTAAGCAGAGGGGTTGTTCGTCTTAAATAAATGCGGGTTGATCCTCAGCTGACCGAAAAATCTTATTATATTGCGATGGTACGGAATGTTATGAAAATTGATTTTAATTATTTCGATGCCAATTGCAAACAATTAAAATCTCTTAAATCATATTGCACCGTATTTGGTAATAGGTTGTATAACAATATCCTTTAAGGTTTAAACTATTTCAGGGTTTTGCTAAAGTTTAAATAAAATTATGAAACGATTACAATGTCCAAGTGTCACATCGCCCAAAGGACCTAATACCAATTGATTTCTTTATAAGAATGATGTGGCAGGCCCCCTCCCCTTTTAGGGTCTACCGTATGTCCTTCTTACCTTACCTAGGGTTGCCCCTAGGATTTTAATCTTTAATTGACATTTAGTTTTGAGTCCAATAGATTTTTGGTTAAATTTCCTTGCTCTTATACATAAAAATACCAGAAAAATCTATTGGTCATTTTCAAAATAAAACTTTATAGAGCGCACAGTAGTTTCAATGAAAAGTTTACCGCGAAAAAAGTCGTTTTTCGGATGGTACTGAAATGAAAAAGCTGCATGATTTTTCAACGATAAATATCCGACGTGGAATTCAAAATTGTTGTATATTTGCAATATTATTGCTGCAGTGGTTTTGAACACAAATAATTGATTCATTTTGTTTTAAAAAAGAAACCAGTCGATAATCTGCTTGTGGTTTTAAAAACTTTTTCTTGAATATTTGTTGATTTTATTTTTTCAAATGAGGGATGTATTTTTTAAAAAGCTTGATATGCCGTTGTTTTAGCATTCCGTTTAAGTTCAAAATGTACGAAAGTTGAAATGCCTTCATTAGATGTGCAATCTTTTCTGTATTATAACTTTTAAATGTGAATTTCACCAGCTTCCGCCTCTATGTGCATGTCGTTGTTATCTATAACATGTAAACTAAATATGTAGAAAATAAGCTGCCGATTTTTGCCTTAACTTTTCACATCGAGTCTTTTAGTATGCAGAAAAGGACCAAAGGAAAAAGTTTTTCGAGTCTTTCTCAAATGTTGGTTTAATGAATTTTTTGTCTTTCCTAGCAAAGCCTCATTGATGATTTTTGAGAAAGTCTCGGTGGACAAAATGTCAATTATCGAAACATGAACGACTTCCTAATCCATTTTTTAAAAGGAGGAAAAAATACTGAAACAATCGAAAACAAACGATTTCTCTTGTAAACACCTGCTGCCCGGAAGAGTTAAAGTTTGCTGCTGCAAGTTAGCTTCATAAAGCAAAATAGTTGCTGCAGACGATATTAGAACCATTGATGTTTCTCATAAAAGGCTATAAAGAACAAAAACATTGTTAAGTACGCTTTTTAAAGTGAAGAAATGCTTGCGATGTACATTGATCACAAATACTCAAAGAATTATTGTATGTTTGCAGTGAATATTTAATCAGTATGACTTAATAAAAACCACCAATTAACTCAGAGTTATGTTAATAATTGTGCCGGTCTTATGTCTGTTAATTTAATATGGATAAATCTACACTCACTCAATCGATTGCGCATTTTTAGCGTGAGATCGCGCTATACCAAGTCATTTAATCGTATAAATTTTTATGCTTCTTGGTACTTCTTAAAAGAAGTTATGACTTTTCTCGTGCTAAATTTGTAATTGAAACCATTGGATAACGGGGAAAATAGGTTAAATTAATTTATACTTTTACTACGTCTCTGCTTTTTGTAACTTTTAATCAAGCAATTTGGATCTTAAAAAATAATTAGTAAAAAGTTGTATATTTTTTAATAAGATTTTAATTAAACAATTCTGATAAAATTATTATTGAAAAATTCTTTATCAAGAAATATTTTTTTTCTGTCCAAATTTCCAATTCATATTAAATATAGTTTTAATTCAAAAACATCTTGCCTGTGCTTGTGATCGTAGCATTTTCTTAATAAATGCAATTACATAGCAAACCCAGTCGTATAAGTATTATTGATTTATTCCCGATAACGTATACGACTACATATTTTACTTTCGATTCGAAGGAATTTTCTAACATTGTAAAGCAAAATTATTTAAATTCTCTTATAAACCCATAAAATCAAAGTTTTGTAAGTTCCTTACATTTTATCTTTAAACAACAAATAGCATTTGAATACAAATATTTAATTAAATTAAATACAAATGTTTTACTATAAACTTAGACAAAGATATTTAATAAACAATACTACGTATGCATATGCAATACATACTGAGTGCACAATATTAAAGTATTTAAAGGAAAAATCATGTGCTTTACTTTATTTTTATATTAATAAATATAGTTTATAGACACACACACACATGCATATGTTCTCAATTTTTTTTATCTTATAAATGTAGTTTTCTTTTGATACTAAAAATCACATTTTATTTTATTTTTTTGCCTTTACAACGTAAGAGAATACGTGTTTGGTTTCTTAATTCTGAGATTTTTTTTCATATCAAAAATTCCATATTCGAATTTATTTCATTTTCATGCAAATTAGTCTTCCATTAGTACTTTACCAGCTGTAGTTGGTGTGTGTCAAAGTAAAAGGCAGATGTTTTAAATCAGAAACTAAGAAATTATATAATAATTTGTATTCATTAAAACTATAGTAGACACTACATACGTTCATACATACATTTGTACATACTAATTTGATGGTTGACGATTATGAGAAGAGTATGTCAGAATTAACTTAAAGAATTTGCATGTTATTTACAAAATGACGCTGATAGAGATGACGTTGATGAGTCTGATGATGTTTTCTTAATTAAGAACAAGTTGTGAATGTGTAATTTGTATATGGAATGGTTGCAGATATAAATAGTTTTATTTGAAGGATGTTGAATATAAACTTAGATATTAAAAGTAAATAAGTCACTCTGGGAAATATTATGATGGTTTGTCATAAGTTTTTAGATTACAAGTTCAGGACATTTAAGACTCTAAATCTAGAACCTGGTATGCCCTACGCCATATACAAAAAAAATATTCCTGAATAATTTTTGGTTGCAATAATATAGGATTTAAATATTTTTTATGGAAAATATTAAATTTTGCATCGATTTAAAAAGTTGAGAAAGACTGACGGCATTAGGCAGACATTTACCTTTTTGACTATTATTTGCCTCATTTGGTACATAATCTTCTTTTCAACATACTCTTCAATTAAGAAAAAAATATATAAAATTTGCCTGATGCAATTCAAGCCTTAAAAGAAGTAAATTTGGAATAATTTTATAAAACTGTCGGAAAGATGGGCAAAACTCGTAGTTTCCAATTGAATAAAACTCTCTGCAATTTTATCTTCAAATAAGCAAAAAATTAAAAAAAAAATGTTTAAACAACTCAAGCTAAGGTTAAGACAACCCTATCGTGTAATTGGCATAATGCATAACGACCTTTTAGATCTTTTGTACATCATCTTGCTAACCCAGACAGGCGTAGGCTATGAATGAATCCAATTTTCCTTTTAGGTGAATGATCGTTTATATCCTTTGGGGTCATAATCGGCCTACTAAAGAAATTCATTCTGCGTGATATTAGTGCCGGGCAGTTGTACAGTTACACGTTCCGAAGAATCTTCACTCGTTGTATATAATCTGTACTCTTGATGTTCTTTAAGATCACAGATGTCCGCTAAACTAGCCCGTAAGTAACCTGAGGTTGCCTGTTTTTAAAAGATAGTAACTTTTGGGATTTTTTCTGGGATAGTTAAATAAATTTCTTTGATTTTTTAAGGCTTGAAGAAGTTTCCCAATGCTAAGAAAGTTTTTGCTCAATCCAGAAACCAATACTCCCTCTTTGGTTACTATTTTAGATACTAAAGAAGGTTTGTGATCCAATAAAGATAGTCTGCTTGGTAAAGAAACGGTACCTAGAATCATGTTTTACAGTGTCATTAAAATTATTTTTTTTTTACTTTTAAAACTAATTAAATTTACAAGTTGTTTTGAAAAATATTCCCTCTACTTATCACACTTTCTTTTGACATCTGCCATTTAAGTGCAAATTGCATTTGTGAACAAAAATATAAATCTAAAATGTAATTGCCTGCAAGATATTTTAAACAATACAACAACCAATTGCTTTACAATTCAGTTATATGTTGGTATGATATGAGAAAAAAAGGCGGAAACAAAACCTGGAACCATAGTTAAGTTACAAAATGAAAAATCGTTTCAATTTGTAATAATAAAAAAATAAAACTCTCAATGTTTTAACTAGATTTTCCAATAGAATACCAGCAAAACAATACACATTTAAATTACATTTATTTTCTACACGTTTTTTTCTGCCATTTTTGTCTCATTTCATTTTCCATCCTCTCTTTTGTATTTTTAGATAAATTGTAAAAATTGTAAATATGATGGCATAATTGCGGAATCGAATGCAAACCATGGTTATGACTATAAAGTCTGTAATGATGCCACAACAAAGACAACATCATTGTCATCACCACAAGCAGCAGCAGCAACAACAACAAGTGCTATAACAACAATGAAACTCGGCCATAAAGAAGGTTAGTGTGAAATGAATGGAAAACGGAAGAGAAAGAAAAAATGGTTTTATATTAATTTTAACCCCTTAGGACGAGGCAGTATTTTGCAAATATGTTCGTTAAAAATTAAAAAAAAAATTTTTAATTATATTACTGGATAAATACTTTGATTTTCATCATTTTATACTAGACTGCATTTGAACTATATTTTATTCAAAAAGTCCCCTTTGGCAACTATGTTACCACCTTGAAAAAATGTCTAAAGAAGTTTAATTTTCATAAATAATTTTTAGTAAATTTTTTGTTTTAAAATTCACTCTGCTTCATTTCACAAAACTTTATCCACAAGATTATTATCAATTTAAATTAAATTTATTTTTTTTATAGCCCTGTTAGTTAAAACTTCTAACTCCTTTTCTCTCATTGTATTTTGATTGCTTCTTTTATGATATTTTGCTATCATTTTAAGCTTTAGACCAATATATATAACTGTTAAACCCAATTAATGGAAAAGCAAAAGTTCAATTTAACAGACATAAACATGCGACATACGACAACAATAAAAATCAATTTATTATTCATTTCATTTCCATATGGTTCAATTTCTTCCTTAAACAAATATTATTTTATTTGTATTTGGTACAACAGATTGCTGTCAGCTTTTGCAAAGTTCTCCGGGAAAATTGACTCAACATTTGTCATCTTGTATGCAATTGAAAATGTCGCCTACAATAAATGTGAATGAAAGTATCGCGAATACAACAGAGGTTCAACAGCAGCAGCAGCAACAACAGCAATATTATCAGCAAAGACCAGATGTCATGCTAATGACAACTGGTCACAACAACCAACAACAAAAGCAGCCAACAATGTCTACAGCCTGTCGTGTGTTGCTACCACCACCCTCGCAAATACAACGTTTTCCGCCTGCCATGGCCACATATCATATTGTTTCTTCCGCCTCGGCCAATTCATCACCCACCCATCATCAAACAATAAGACACTATTTAGTGCCACAACTTCCGCCACCGTCAATACAACCAGCATCGTCTTCAACTTCCGTCACGGGTACCCAGCATTTTATGGCTGTTCCCTCCAGTATGTTGCGTTTTCATCGACCAATACCTCCACAGCAGCAGGAACAACAACACCAGCATTGTAGTGGCAATACAAAATCAAATATTAATATAAATCCATTGGCATTGCCCGTATCAGGTTCGGCTACTGTTTATTTTCCGATTGTTACACCAGCTGTTGCCAGTCAACAGCCAGCATTGGGAGGTGTTCCAACACCCAACCAGCCTTTGGTTAAATATCACACAATACAAATGCCCCATAAGAAACAACATGGTTTGTCGTTGTTGCAACAACCCGATTTACACGATAATCAAATCATAAATGCTGTTGAAGATGTTGATACAACTGTGTTTCCTCCGCCACCCGCCTATCAAACCGCCACAGTGCATGGTAAGTCATTCATCTTAAATTTAAGCATAAACAACACAATCCTTAAAATAAAATTTAATTGAAAAACCTGAAAGCATTGCATATATTGCTTAACAACTAATCACGTTCATTTAATTTCTCTGTGTGTAAACGAATAGTAAATCGGAAACTGAAAACAATTCAAAGTGTCAGTAGCATTTAAACCAATCTTTCTAACTATTTTGCCGCAAATTTTCATTCTATTGACGTCTTAATTTTAAGTATGAAAAAGAAAAGTGAAACCAAATGGAAAGTTTTGAGTTAAGAGAAAGTAGTTTGTAACAAAAAAGAATCGTTGTATATTTGTTCGAAGTCAAACGAGCGTATAAGCAATAATTAATTTGGTTAGTAGTAATGAGTATACGCAGTGTGGGTTCGAGTCAACTTAAAAAATGGCAGCATTTTCTTTAAATATTTTACAACGAATTTAAACATTTTTTTATTTATTTTTTTCTATAAGAAAATCTTAACATCGTTAACAATTTAATTTAAAAAAATTAATATAAAAATAAAATTATAATAAAAATTGAATACAAAAAGTTTTTGTAGAATATTTTTCCATCATAGAAAATTTGAATATCGTTATATATTTTGTAAAATTTTTTTCAATCATACAAATTTTAAATATCGTAAAAAATATTGTATCGTACAAATTTTTTTATCGTAAAAATTTTTAAAACATAATTTCTGAGGCAAAACTTTAAAAGCAAATTGGATATTAAAATTTTTCTACAAAAAGTTTAACTATCGTAAATATGTTTATGGATATTTATAATATCGTAAATTTTTTATGGAGATGTATTGGAGATGTCTTTTTTAAACATATTTTTTTGATTACACTGTTAATATTAATCCTTATTTTAAGTGGTAAAATAAAAAGAAATTATATACTTTTTTGGAAAAAATCTTTAAAAAAATTTCTAGGAAATGTTTTACGATATAAATATATAATTAAATACATACATATTTACAAAATATCATTAAAAATCAATTTTTCAACAAAAATTATTTATAATAAAAAATATTTATATTTATAAATCCGTATATATTATTAAAAATTTTCAAATATCGTAAAAATTTTGAATAGATAAACTCTAAATTAATATTAAAAATTTGCTAAACATATCTTAATATGGCTAAGCTATTGCATAAAAAATTTGTTTTTAATATATTTTATACAAAATTATTGTAATCGTATTATATTAGTACAAATTTATTTTTATCGTAAACATTTTTTATATTGTGAAAAATCACAATATTAAAACAAAATAATTTTGTGAAGAAATAAGGTTTGTTTGTATGACAGGGATTTTTTTTTATTTTTAGAAACTACTTATCTCTTTAAATATTCTTTAGCGGGGGATAATAATCTTAACCTTAAAGAGGTGTAACAACTCGCTTATAAAGAAAATATTTGAATTTAACATAAAGAAGCTAAAAAAGAAAATGGATTAGATTTCTTTAAATTTGTTCTTTTTTTATAATATAGAATTTTTTTTATACAATTTTTTAATATCGTAAAAAAATTACGATAATTTTTTTTATGAATCGGACTAACACCATATCGAAAAACTAAATTTTTGAAACAAATTGCAATGTAATAATCACAATTCCAAAAATATTTGAACAAAATATAAGCAAGAAATAAAAAATTTTATAAAATTTATAGATAAAAAAGGTGAAGAAATTTTTAAAATGAAAATTATGAATCGTTAAAAATTTCTATACAAAAATTTAATTTATATCGTACAAATTCTTTTTTAAAATTTTATAATCATAAAGACTTTAAAAAAATCCTTAAATATATTCCTAGAAAATCTTAATATCGTAGAAATTATTCATATGCCTAATATTTAAAACTTGTTCAAATTCCTTTTATATTATTATCTACGCCTAAAAATGATTACATCATACCAAGTAGCCCTGGGTTGGGAAAAACATTGTTTCTTGTTAAATTGTTTATTATTCCTTTAACTGCATTTATCACGGATTAAGTTTTAGTTTTAAATATCAGCAAAACAAGTTTAGCTAGAAAATAAAAACAACTTGCAAAATGTTTTGCCTCTAGTTACAAACAGACGATAATATTAAAAGTAATTAAAACAAACGTTCAAAGTTCACAAAATCGCTATTTTGCAGTAACGGAAAAGAGAAAAATAACCGCAGGTTTGCAGCAACAAATCCCTTAAAAACAACTAAGTAGTTGTTACAACATCAAAAGATATTTAAGATTCATGCCATTTTTGCCTCATTCATAGAGAATGTTGAGGAGGGACAGAGGATGTTGTTGCATGGATAGAACATAAAGGACAAAGAGGACACAAAAAAGAGAAAAACAATTTGCAACAAAAAACCAACGAACGTCAACTAGAAAAACTAAATTAAAATTGTACTCATCACAAATTAAACTATTGCCAGGAGGTTAAGGACAGTTGTAGGAAGTGTAACGGAAGACGAGGATAAAGAGGCAACATAATACACACGAACAACTTTCGAGTGGCTAAGAAGTGTTTAACGACTTTAAAGGGCATGTAGTGGCGATGACGTGACCACTTTTATAAATGGCTGAAAACACAACAAACTAGAAAAAACTTTCGCCAACGACAACGATACAAAAAACGGGGCCAATCAAAAATATAAAGGAAGAAAAAAAGGGCAGAAAAACATTTTTAAAAACACAGCTTAACTAGGATTTATAAAGAAAAGTAATTAAGAAAATATAATTAATACTTAAAAGCTTTTCAAAAGTAATTATTTTCTATGAAAAAGAAAACACTTTAATTCAACTTTAAAAACTAAATAAATAAATTATTCAGAGTCTTTTTGTAAAGTTATTTTCTTTTCCTCAACAAATGTCCTTCTATTTTGTTGTTGTTGTTGTTATGGTAAAAATTATTAATCAATTTTTTGATTTAATTTTCTTTAATAACTTTTTTTTTAATATTATAGATATTATTTTAATAATATTTTGTATTTAGGCATTAGAGAAAATCGCTTATGATGTTAGTAATAGCCGCAAGAGAACTAAATTATTTACGTGTCTGCTTAATTAAATTGCCTCGTTTTTATTTCCATACCACAAGTTGTCTATTTTTTTCTCTTTTGTGTCTCTTTTCCTTTAACTACACACACAGTTAAGCAGTTAATTGTAAAAATTAAGTAGGTTTTGAAAGAGATTTGTGTCAAGATTTGAAAATCAATTTTTAATGCGATTATATATGGCAATTAAAGAGACAATTGTGATACGTTAGCCGGAATCACAACTTGTGTTGTATCGTTGTATGTTGTGGGACAAAGATATTGTTTAAGCAAAAATTGATAAAAAAAATTAGATCCATTTAAACTTAGTACGACTTAATTGGATATTGGTCAAATGTCAATCAAATTATTTTTAAAATTAAATTCTTATACAATTAAATATTTTTGTAAACAACTTGGGCAGAAATTGTATATAATACAAAAAAAAAAAATTAAGAAAAATCTTGATATCGCAAAAACTTTTTATAAAAAGCGTTAAATCGTAAATATTTTCAATAGGAGATATTAATATCGTAACAAGCTTTTGTAGCAAATCTTAATATTAAAATCTTTTCGATAGTAAAACTGATATTAATAGAGTCTTATATAGCACGTTGCTTACGGTATGAAAAACTGTTTACGAATTTCTTATATCGTAAATTTTTTTTTTATAGAAATTTTTTTTAAATCATAGAAATTTTCTAAAACAAATATTAACATCGTAAAAATTTGTAGCACATATTTATTAATAAAAGAATTTTGTTTATAAAATACTAATATCGTAAAAGTCCTTAGTAGCTAAAATTGATATCGTAAAATTTTCTATAGCAAATTTTTGTAATTACAAAATTATACGAAATACGAATTTTCTTGGCCAAATATTGTAGTCACTATATATTTTCTGAACATCGTTGTGTTCTGTTTATAGCGTTTGTTTTTATATTGTAAAAAAATTTTATATTAAGTTAAAAAAAAACCCAGTATTTTTTAAAGACATTTTTGAAAAAAATCAAAAGATTTTGTTATCTTTGAAAAGATTTCTTGGGAATTTTTTTATATCGTAAATATATATTATGCAATAGTGATATTCTACATAATTTCCTAATACAATTTTCAATGCATTTAAATTTGTCTACCAAAATGTTTTATGTCGTAAACAAAACTTGATCGACATACACTTTTTTCTATATCGTAAAAATTTCTAAATACACTCACATCATTAATATTATTAAAAGCTTTTTCATATGAAAACAATAGCCAATTAGAAACGTTAACAATTTTTATTTAAAATGTTTTATATCGTAAATACTGTTTTTTGAAAATATTTATATAAGAAAATCATTTAACTTACAGGACAACCAATTCTCCATAAAAAAATTTTTAATATCGTGAAAAAACCTGTAAAACTTTTTAATGTTGGGAAAACATTTATGCAATTTTTGTCATATTTATTTGATGTTTTTATTTATCAAAACCTATAAAAATTATAATAATATCGTAATATCGTAAGAACATTTTATATGAATTTTTTTAAATATTTGTTTCTTTTATGCATATAAAAGATATTTTCTTTGGAAATATGTGACTTTAAAAAAAATTTTCTTATAAATTAAAAAAATTTTCATAAAATGTTAAATAACGTAAAAACAAAAATTCGCGGAAATATTTTATAAAAAAACATTTTCAAAATTGAAAAAGGTTTTTTTCTGTAAAAATGTATATTTAAAAATTTTTCTTAAGCTTATTAAGGTTGGCAACCTTAATAGCTCTGGTACATCTGTGACACATCTTTTTATAGATTATTATGACGATGACAACAGCTCTCGTGTTTGTTGTGTCGATTGTACGAGAAAAATTTGTATAAGACGAAGTTATTGGAAAAGTTTGGTGATTTGTTTTTTGTTTTTTTTTTTTTGTTGGCTTTGAAAAGTAATTTCTTATGCAATAAAGCAAAAAACAAAAATGTGGAAGAAATCTGTTAAGCTATTATATTGCTATAACAAATTTTACTTTTCGACTTCTTGTTTGGTAATTTATTAAACAACAAATGATTGATGGCAATTTGAATGGCAACCTAAACATTAAAATATTAGAAAAATTTATTTTAACCTAAAATAATTTTTGTTTTTCTTCTTACAGGTATAAGACGGGCAAAGTTCTTAACGAAACCGTTACCACAAGAAATTAATACTTTATTGCATGAAAGTGATATTTCCTGCAGGCATGATTTATCACAAAACTCAACTGTAGGAGGTGTACAACAGCAGCCACCACCAACAACAACATCATCATCTGTTTACACTCCAACATCTTCAGCAGCACAACACACTGGCCTGCCATCAAGCGAAACAGAAATAGAATTAGAAGCATGCATGGCAGCAACAACAACAAACACAACAGCTGGCAATAATTTTTATGGCAGCAGCAATATGTCGACCACCACTGCCTCTACATCACCAGCATCAACGGCCACTTTAACAAATAATACGAATCTAAACAATACAACAACAATTTATGAAAACCTTGAATCATCGACTTCTCACACACAACTACCAACACATGTTGTTAACAGCCAAACGATTTTGGGTTTAGGAGGTGTCACAATAGCAGGAGTTGAAACAGCCACTGTGGAAATAATGGAAGAGGAAGAAGAACAAGAGCAACAACGTTTGGGGTAAGTTAAAGTTAAAACAAAGCAAAAGGAAAACAAAAACAAAAGCGAACAAAGTAGAATAAACAGAAGAAAAAGAGGAAAATAATATATTTTTTAAAAACAAATTGCTTTAAATGACCAAAGAATGACCGACCAACCAGCTTTTTTTATTGTATAAATGGAAAAATTGCCTGAGACTTGTGCAGATATTGCATGTGTGTGTGTGTTAAGAGAAAACCAAGAAAAAACCCATTTAAAGTTCATTTTGCCAACAAATTGATATTTTTACTATCCTCACGTTCTACTTTTAGCTGAAGGACCTTAAGGTGTTCTGGCAGCCTCAACACTTGTATTCATAGATACTTACATACATATATGTATATAAGGATGTGTATATGTATGCATGTTTGAATTAGTTTTTTGTTCGTTTAACCAGTTGTAGGTGCTTGATTTGTTGCAGATACCTCTAACAGTATGTTAAGAAATCCTTGATTTATTGTGTTGTCACATAAGTTAAAAGGTCTAATGGAGTTTAAAGTAAGAGAATATCTTTGCAATTTAAAGTACAACAGCATTTAGAGAATAAACAAAGTAATTGCAAATAATTGTTGTTGAAAAGGGATTAAACAATGAAATTAAACATTTTTATTAGGTCTTTTATAGGGTATTTTTCACAAGTCTTACGCCTTTTGTCTCTTTTTAAATTTCTGTTTTCCGCAATAAATTGTTTGCTAAAGTGTCATTTACCTACAGCTCATCTTTTATGCTTTAAAGCTCTTTTTTCCTTATGCACATTGTCCTATAAATTACAGTCTTGATTTAATCAACCTACAGACGGTTTTCTGTTGTAAGTTACTTCTTACAATTTTAATACATTTTTACACTTTTTTTATATTTTTGTATTAAAGAGCTTGTTTTCATTTTGAGTTTTCTGTCAACTATATAAACCCTGATTTTCGTGTTGGTGAGTTAAATTTGCTTGAAGGATTTTAAGATATTTTTTCCTAAATGTATTGGTTTTTTCTTTTATATATATGTGGGTCATTTCCCGCCAAGTGGACCAACTTTTGAAATCGATGTCTTCCGATCGAGATGAAATTTGCACCATAGTTAGTGTTATTGCATAGTAGCTTGAACACATACTTTACTAAAATTTCATACCCCCGATACTGTAATACCAACAATATGTTAGCCTTAGGAATAATATCATTTTTTTTTTGCTATAGAAATGTTAAAAAATTAAATAAACATATTGTTGTATCGGAGGTATGAAGTTTTAGTTAGGTATGTTGCATACCGTCGGAAAGGTTAATTTGTCTAGTTTCTCAGTATAAGTTTAATTTTCAAGGTTTTAGAAACACTCGCACACAAATAGGAAAAAATTCAAAATAGCACATATGGTAAATATTGAAAAATCCTTGTTTTGAGGTTCAAAATTATTTTTTTTCATAGATATCCCACTCGCATCCCACTAAGCGAATTAAAAAAATTTTATTTTGCAAAAAAATTTAATAAAATTTTTTTTATTTTTAAAGATTGAAAAAATATCTATCTAAACTACTTTGGACAAATTTTGCAAAGAGCAATAGGTAATAAGTTACATGGAGGAGAAAAAACACCTGGTTGGCCAAAAGGTCAAATTTTGACCCCCTCTAACTCGGAGAGTTCTTGATCGATCTTGTTAAAAAATTGTGTCTCAGCTACTATTCAATAGGACTAACTATGGTGCAAGTTTCATCCGAATCGATTTTTCAAGCTGGTCCACTTGACGTGAAATGACCCATATATTAGGGTTTATATATTTTAGGGTTTATTACATAAAGGCAAGAGAGCAGTTGGTATAATTTAATCTTATGTATTTGCAGTTCTTAGAACTTTACTTTGTAAAGAATTAAATGTCAACTCTTTAAAATCATTTTTCTCCCTCACGCAAAGAAAAAACATAAATGAATATGGTCACGGTAATATGATCACAGACGATTTTAAAATTCTATGATTATTACAATCGTTATATGATTGTCATTATCATAATATGGTTGTAGTCATATTTTACGTCAATACCATGATTCTTGCCATCATATATATGATCATGGTATTGACGTAAAATATGACTAAAACCATATTATGATTTTGGCAATCATATAATAATTGCAGTAATCATAGAATTTTAAAATTGCCTGTGATCATATTACCGTGACCATACTCAACCATGCTTTTTCTCTGGGTGCTTCATTAAGTCTATGACCTTTACCAACTTCAATTGGAGTATTTACAACTGTTAAAAGTATCATAACGCATACTGATAATTTCAAGTTATTTATTACGGCCGAAATATATAAAGAGATTTTCTTAATTTTACTTTTTCTTTGTGGTTTTATATTTCTTAGATTGCTTAAGCGCGAGCTTTTGTTTATGTCTCAAAATGTATAGTAAACATTTTTCAGAGGAGAAAATCCATTTATGAATTAAATTCAAGGTTGATTTAAGAAATAACTTTTAAAAAATTAAATTGTCTTATATAAAACTAGGCCTTACCCAAATATTCTAGTTTTATTTACCTTTTTTAATATTAGTATTACAAATTGATAACGTAAAATACAAGACCAGAGTTCAAGAATTGGAAATCAATATGCAAGAATATGCAAGAAAAAATTATGATATATCAAAGTTAAATATCAACGATATATATATCGATTTTTTTAAAAATATCGATATTTTTTCCCAATCCTAATACAAATATGTGACATCTTTAGTTTATGTCTGTTTTTGTAATAATAAGAGGTTCATTTTTATAGATTAACACTTTTGCCAACATTATGTTTTCAAAATACACAAAATCGCAAAACAACTTGTTAAATAAAATTTTTGTTCCCTCTTTCTAACAACGTATTGTTGATGTATCCTTGAGAATAGGCTTAATTTTGAAAAAAAAAACTTTGAAAAATGCCATCTCTTTAAAAATTTCAAGGCCCGTGTTTTAATACATATTAAAATTTCCACTCAAATAGCTTGAAAAATACTTTAATTAAGGTTTTTTTACACACCCTGCTCTTCGTCCCAAACTTGTTTCAATAATTAAATTTAATATGGAGTAACATAACGTCTGTCAACTATTTGGGATAAGATTATCACAAATTAGTTATTTAAGCTTGAGGTCTGTTTGTATAAAAAATAGTTTTTATTTTAATTATATTTTTCTTTTCAATATTTCTCCACTCCGTTGTGTGGCATCGTTAGGAAATTATAACTGTTCTTAAAAACTTAAGATGGATCCGAATGCGATTTTACGATGTCCGAAAATCGACATACAAGAAGTCAAAGGGATGTTAGAAATAGAAAAATAAAATAAAAACAAAAATGGCTTAAAAAATTAAGAAGAACCATTTAACTTTTTAGAGTCTCGTGTGGTGACTGAAAGCTGCTTAACTTTTGTGATTCTCTTAACTTTTTCGAGTCTCTACTGTTTGACCGTTTGACAGGCGAACAAATAAAACAAATGGTGCGCCTTTTCTCAATATCTAATAAATACTGATTCAATTAAAATTCTACAGCGTTTTTTTATGTACTAACGTTGTATATACATATGTAGGTCTATATTAGTTTTTACTGTGTCTATCGATCGTCTGTGAAATATCGATATTTTTGACATTATATATGTACATAAGTATGTATATCAGCTTATATTTATTAAAATATAGATATAAGAAGTAACAATATTCTTTGCATTTGCCCATCCATACATAAAAACAATGCTTCTACAAAAGAAAACACAAATATTTCTATTGACTTTAGTGTTAACGTAAAAACAGGCTCATAAATTTATATGTAATAATGGTGTAAACACAACTGGGATGAACGGCGAATTTCGCACCACACGACGAATTCGTTGCGTAAATTCGTCAATCGAAACACATTTAGAACGACGAAAACAGCTGTGTACGAGTGATCATATGTATTTCTTAAAAAAGAAGCACTATTTGACAAAAAATAATATTAATAATAACAACTTTTAAAAATATATGTATATATAACTAAAAATACGTTAACTTTATTTTATGCTACAAATAAAAAAGGAAAACATTTTTTAAAGCATAAAGTAACATTATTTTATAACAAAATAAAAAGAAATGAAAAAAAAAAATGGTCACTCTGCACCAAATTATTCGTCGTTCGTCGGCGTAAGAAATAGAAATAAACCTATTTCAAGTTCGTTACACATGACGAATTTAAGTCGACGCACTGATTGTGTGCATTTTCATATACACAAATGTGTTTTATTTTCTACGACGAATATTCACAACGAAAAATTCGTCGTTCGTCCCAGTTGTGTTTCAACCAATACACAATCTAAGAAATAAAGTGGTAGTTTTTTTATTTTAAACTTATAGTTCAGGGCTGTGCAAGTATATAGCAGAAATGTCTTGTAATCCATCATCGTTTTATTTATTTACAAATATTTTTAAATAAAATGTTTTAACCAAAAATCTTATAAAAAATTAATAGAACTAAAGTCACACGAAACTGAAATATAACCCAACTGTTTTCTTTTTCTCTTTTTACACTGAAAAAACCAGTATTTTCAACGGCACTATTGCTTTTGTTCTGCTCTATTGCAAAAATACCAACAACAATAAGAATTTTACGCTAATATATAAAATACTGTTTAACATTACGATGTTTAAAAGAATGCAATCGTTTATCTAAATATACTACAATATGAAATGAAAAATGTGAATAAAGCTGATGATAAAAAATAAAAATTTTTTTACGTCGTAATGTCTAAATTTAAATAAATATTAGTAAGTTTTTATTTAATGAATTATTAAAAGAATGACAAGTAAGAGCGATATACATATTTGGCTGTGTCAAATCTAATATACCCTTCAGCACGTGTAGTTATGTACTAGGAAGAGTATGTCATGATTTGCGAGTAAAGCATGAAACACATAGACGATAGCAGGCCACCGACTACAAGCTGTCAAAATTAAAATACACATGCGTATAAGAAGACAATTATTTTGATACCATCAGGGGGCTACACAAGCGCCGTTAAAGCTTTCGTCAACTCATGCTAATTTATATTTTTTTGAGCGACAATAAACAGATCTTTAAACATAAATGTGAAATAAATGACACATAAAAAAACTAAAATATTGCAAATACATCAACAATTAAGAGTTTTTAAAGAATTAAATTGATTCATTACGATGTTGCTGTCGACGACATTTGAAGCGAACAGCATTTGTAGTCATGTAGACGGTAGCTTGCTATCGCTTTTGTGTTTACACCATAATACAAAGATAGCTTTCGCATTGAACGTTACACAAAAATACATTTATTTTTTTTGGAATTGTCTCAATCAACGTAAAACAATCGTGAACTTAATGGAAATTTTTTTATGCAGTAACCAGAGCTGGTTATCTTTACAAAATAAATTTAATTGACAGCAGCACACAACAGCAAATATCTTTATAGCGAAAAGGTTTTTTCAAATGCATAACAAATAATAATCATTTTTATTTTATATATCAAAAATGTACATAAATTTATTATTTGAAAATAATGAAAGTTAGTGCAGCTCAAGCATTAAAAGGTCTTGTGCACCCGCTTTAATAAAAACACATCTGGGGTCAATGCCTTTCAACACAATTTTGCCACCCAATATTTTCTTTAAAT
Source organism: Paykullia maculata (assembly GCA_003055125.1). Classification (NCBI taxonomy): domain Eukaryota; kingdom Metazoa; phylum Arthropoda; class Insecta; order Diptera; family Rhinophoridae; genus Paykullia; species Paykullia maculata. The sequence goes on along the minus strand of NDXZ01036980.1, from coordinate 2,448 downwards.
AAGAAAACAATACTTTCTCCTACTTTATTATATTTTACAATTATTTTCATTAATATTCAAGAGTGGGTGGTTTTATCCTTCCTTTACATTCTCTCAGTCTCACACACCACCCTGTTTCATTTTCAATTGCCATTTATTACTGCCATAGAGAATGTCATGAATGTGTGGGAAAATGCTTGTGTATTGTGTAATGTTTGATATTGTTTAAGTGTTGGTAATTAATTGTAACTTGAGCCTGAATCAGGTCAATTAATTTTATTTTTTTATCAAACCAATACAATGTAATTTCTTTTCTATTTCTTTTTTGTGCATTTTTTTTAAATTTCATTTCACCTCATTTTCAATTATTCTTTGTTGTAATGGATTTTTTCTTTCTATTTAATTTTAATGCTGATAAAGCAGATTGTTATGTTTGTTTGATACAAAACCCACTTGAATGTTTGAAAAGAAACAAAGTGAATAAGGAAATAAATAAGGCCGGAAGTGAAAATACATATAAAAGATGAAAAAAGTTTTTAAGAAGGAAATAAAAATTTTCAAACTCCTTTTTATTAAATAAAGATAAAATAAATTTACAATAAATATTAGGAAATTTTTAAATTTTTATTGTATTTTTGTAAATAATTACAGGAATTTTCCCCATGGCACACCCTCAAGAGTGCCACTGCTGACTAGTTCCTCTGACTTTACGCAGGAAAAATCACATACTCGCAGTTTTCTAAATGCCACAGCCGCCTCCTTTCACCGCCACACACTTAATACATTTCAACGTTCCAACAATTGCATGAGTCAACAACGTAAATCCGTTATAATCAATCGCAAAGGTGAATGTAATCTGCATGTGCCCAAACGTTGCAATTCCTCTAGTGCCACAATTTGTTATGGTGGTGACCATTACGAAGACACATCCGATGACGATTGTGGCGGCTTGGATGGCACAAATATTTACAAACTTAAACATTTACATTCTCAGACTGATAAACAGCTTAACCACGAAGACTTTTGTGATAATCATTCGTTTGCTTCGCTTTGCGACTCCAGCTCACAAATACCTCAAGTTCCCATTATAGTGGTGCTATTCATTTTGATATTTTATGTCTGCCTGGGCACCGTCATATTTGCCCTGTGGGAAAACTGGTCCTTAATCGATGGTGCCTATTTTTGTTTTGTCACTTTAACGACCATCGGTTATGGTGACTTTGTGCCATTGAAAACATTTCAGGGCCCTGAAATACAATTGTTTGCCTGCTGCGCTTATCTGCTAATGGGTCTGGTGCTGGTGGCCATGTCGTTTAGCATTTTGGAAACTCAATTGATATGGAAGTGTAAACGCTTAGCGGTACGACTGAAATTAGCCAAAGAATGATGTTGTAAAAATAAGGCTACGTTAAGTTTTGTATAAAAAACATTTGGACAAAAAAATCAAAATAATGTTTCAGCTTTAAGTTAGTTTAGGTAAGTAGTTACTATAAATTTTAATTAAGCTAAATAAAATTAAAGGCAGTGCTTTCCAAACTTATAAAAAGATTCTAAAAATTATTTACAAATAGAAAGATTTTAAATTTGTTTATGTGTGGAGAAGCTTCTCTATTTCTTTAAAAAATATTATAGTGAATATCCTTAATTGGTTGGGATATGAACTATAACTAGAAAATCAAAACAACGTTTTTAAGTAACGTTTTTGAATATGAACAGATAATAAAATGAAAAAGTAATCAGATTCAACTATGGTCACGTATATTATTTGCATAATTGTCTCAATTAAATTTTGCTTGTGGGCATCTTTTACGCCAACGGCAATCGCAAAGATATGTTAACACTTATTAATTAAATATTTTTTTAAACCATTTAGGTAATTAAAGAAAACTCAAAATATTTTGCTTTTAGCTGTCTGGTGGCAGATTTATATTTTCAAGCTTAAATAAAAAACGTAATAAATGACACAGATTTTTATTAGGAGCATATTGAATGATAAAATGGAAAAGCGGATTTTTTTTTTAAGTATGTCATTCAGATGTCTTCCGTCGAGTTGAACACACTGTTTACAACGGAGCCTTGAACTTTCGAAAAGAAAAATGATCCAATTATCTCATGCGTGGATAAGGCACACCAAACAGTTACCCTGGGACAATGCAATGGGTTTTGGATGTTTCAATCGAGGATTGCGGATTTTTGGACACCAGTAACGGCAGTTTTTCTGGTTGACGTGGTCGTCGAAGTGAAAATGAGCCTCGTCGTTCCAAAAAACTGGGATTTCCAGTGCGAAAACGCTCTTAAAAAATGTTTCCACAGCGAACGGGCGATGCTCACTCGACCACTGCGATATCGTGGCTAACAAATCCGCACAATCTATAATTCCAATGGCACTACCCTCCCTCCACACCGTTTATTACTTTTTAAAATAATCGTATTTAAAACTAGTAAGAGCGTTATATTCGGCTATACCGA
>NDXZ01036949.1:0-38460 GCA_003055125.1 Paykullia maculata | reverse complement strand
TTTGGTGACACATCAACGATGTTTTTGCTGCGAATTTCGTTAAACAGCTTAAGTTGTTGGACGTTTGTAGATGGCCTTTAACATTATGGGTTATTTTAGTTTAGTGGGGGGTGTAAGGGTTATAAAATAAGTAGTAGTAGTAAGCATAAGTTTTTACCCATTTCCTTCCGCTTAGTTTGTTGGTCTATTGCTTGTGTAAACATAACTTGAAGAAAAAAAAAATGCAAAGAAAACAAACTCGTAAATTGGTATTATGCAAATTATTTTCTTTTTTCTTTATCTTCAATATTTTCTTTAAAAACAAATGCATTTTTCCCAAAAACACTTTAGAGCATCAAACTAGCCCTCCTTACAAAGCCCGAAAACTTAAACAATTCAACACACAACTGCGACAAAATTGTTTTAAAACAAATAATTCGTTAAAGCGCAAAACTTTCTCAATGTTATTTCTTTTTATTTTTTTTTTTCAATATTTAAAGAAGATTTTTTTTCTAATATAATTCACTTTTCCTCCAGAAAGTTGTGTTAAAGCAGATTGTGCCTTATAAATAAAATCAAAACTTTTTTTAAGTTTCATTTAGATTTTTTTTTAAATTTTTATGTTTTTTAATTTAACACGACATTTTCCTTATTGTTAGGTATTAAACTTTAATCATTAGGAAATGTAAAATTTGTTTAAAAAAACTTTGAAATTCGATTAAATGCAGTTGACGATTAAAAATTAATATTATTTTTTACATTTTTCTGAAGAAAGAGAGAAAAATAGATTTTTTTTTATTTAAATTAAAGTGTAAGAGGAAACTTCAGTGGTATTTAATGTTGAACAAGTAGCAATCGATAAGATACAGTTTTTTTTACTCTAATTAGTCACAAAAATAATGCAAAAATATTTGCTGTGCCGATGTATACTTCATGAGTATTCGTGAGGTCTTCTTTTTAGGGGTTTCGGAAACTTAAACAATTGTTTTGCATATATTTTTCTTCAAAATTTAAGATAAATAAATTCGTTATAATAAATAAATGTGAATAAAAATTAAATATTATTTAAAAAAAAAAAATAATACATGGCACGGTGTAATATCATTAATGTTCAGTATCTGTTGATGACTGTTTAAAACAAGACAAAAAAAATGATATAAAAACAACAAGTTGTACCAAAAATACAATAACTGCTTCATTGCCATCAGTTCAATGGGTAGAGCAGGATAAATACATGTGATAATGTTGAAGAAGATAAACAGATAAAAAAAAACTTTAAATGGTTGTAGTGAATTTCGTTTTCACTTACCTAGCGATAGAAAATATGAATATCGGCCACTATCACTCACAATATTCTATTTCCTAATAATTTTGGGTTAAATAAATGATATTTACATCCAACACTAAAAAAATACCGATCAAAGAGTAATGATGATGAAACCGTAGCTGGTTTCGAAAATGCATTCCACTCGGCTAGTGTCGGGAAACTTACTTTTTCAGAACATTCTTTCAATTATCACAAACTAAAAATTAATTTCTTCATAATGAAAAATTTTAAAATGAACTTGAGCCAGAATAAATGAATTCGTTACAAATTTAAGTAAACCTTAAAAAATAGGTATTTACTTAAATAATTTAAATACTTTCACTTAAACTTCTTTCCTTTGGAAAATATTATGCTCTTCATCACAACATCACAGTATTTTTACAAACATTTTTTTTAAATGTTGCCCTTAATTTTCCTACTCATCATATTTTTATCAGTAATACAAAATATATTTAAAATTCTTATATAGACTCTTATGAGACTCTATCTAATATAAATACAGTTCTTATTAAATAAAACTAAAAAAAAAACCTTTCAAAAAAATTTAATTAATATTAATCATACGCACACGCCTACATATCCAAATGTCTAAATTATTAAAATAGAGATAAATCATAATAAACACATACTTACATACATTCATTTGTTTATAATGTAATGGAAAAGTTATGTTATTTTTATAAAGAAAATATCATGTACCAATATGTTACATAAGTTTATTAATTAATAATTTGATAAATAATAGCAATGGTAGTATGTGGAAGCAGGGTTTATATTTACTTATATTATTTAAGCAAAAGCCACTGTTTGTATAATCACATTTCTAGTTAAATAAGAAAACTGCTAAAAAGCTTGTATAATTTTTTAGCATTTGCTGCCAATATCTGTTATGCCTTTATTTCACTATTAAATTTACATTTAGCTTTACCAATTCAACTTCAACAGTATAATGCGTAATTTCACAATAATTTGTATAAATATGTTAGGAAGAATAAACAAAAATCCCATAAAATTTCTTAAAAGAAGAGGTCTTTACTTAAACAGAAAACATATTCTTTTAATGGTGTAAGTCTGATATTTTCTATAAATGCAAAAAATTATATCATGTACAAGCAGAAGTTAGTACGTGACAGAATCTTCAAATGAATTCTATAAAAATTCTCTATTTAAAATATTAATTTTGTTTTTTTTTTTTAAGAGAAATATTTCTAAAGATTATATTTAAGGAAAACCTATTATTTATTTATTATTAATTAAGAAAATCGTGACACGGATTTTGTTTGGATTTTTTTCCAAACTTTTCGTGTTCCTTACACTACTTCACAAAAATTAAGTTTTTGTTTGTTTCCAGAGAAACTTTAGCTGATGTTGACAACATACGGTACACAAATCTTAAATAAATTAGTAGAATATTTTTATCAGCTCTAGTTTTCGAGATAAACCTTTGTATTAAAAAATTAAGGCAGTTGCATCAACAATAGCAATTGTAAGTAATCAACTATAAATAGTAATTTCTGCAGGTTTAAATATAAAAAAAATTTAAGGACACACAGAAATAATGTACCGAAAACTACCTTTAGTTGGAAGACAGTGCTGTGACAGTGTTTTTAGCATGTGAATGCCACAGCTGACGCGTCTAATTTTTTCGCACTCTTCACAGCTAATTAGGTTGTATTTAAATGTTGGCTTCCAATAACTCTATTTTTTTCTAGCTTATTGGCTTCGGCAAGTGACTTCACATACCTCTAGGAAAAATATCCAAAAGGGTCAAATTGCACAATTGGACCTTTTTTTTTGTAAATCTAATCCTTTATAAAATATTATATTCGGTTAATTATATGACCCTTAGCGCTGTCCTACTAAAAGTAAATGTTTGCAAAATAAATGTATTTGATTATGGTTGGATTTTAAAAATTCTTGGTTGTTTTTGAAATTGGGACTTTATTGACGGCTAAAATACAGCAAAAGGTAACTTATTTGTATTATTTGATTCCACCATTTTTTGCTTGTCAGTTCTATTAACCAATGTAATACTACTGAGCAATTTTAATGTTTAGGAAATTAGAAAAAAAAAAAACGTTAATATCCCAACTCCACGTACAATAGAGTCAGTTTTTATATTGCCTCTCATTTGTATTAATACTTGTTGTGAAAAGTATCCACACGCCCTGATGTTACCCTTTTGCTGTTCAAAGTTAAGTAAAAAATTCTGCAGCCATTTTATTGGCACTGCAAAACGAAATAAAATTATTTTTATTTTGTCTTTCAGCTAAGTTCTAAAATTTGTTGCTGGTGTTTTAAATATTTGTTAGATTACTTAAAACAATAGGCTTTTATACATAGAAATCTTAATTACTGTCTTTTGTTATTGGATAAAATAAATTTTTATATCATTGACCCTCTCTTTGATGATAATATGGAACAGAATTGCGAAATGCAATTAACTGTAATGGAAACGGTAGACAAAATATTAAAAATATTACATAAATGGGTGATTAAGTAGATGTATAAAATAAATTTAAAAGATACAATATATTACAAAAACTAAACTTTACTACTAAAAATCCATTTATTGTTTTTAGAACATGATTTTAAAATGTATTAGTTGTTTGATTGCGAGTTTTCTCTTTTCTATATGTATATTTATTTATTAAATAAATTTTAATATTTTTTTAATTTATTGCTGCCGTCTATACAAACAATTTTTCTATCAAGTAATTGAAAAAAAAAAAAATTTCAAAGAATAAAAAATTGTGCATGGCAAATAAAACAAATAAATGTAGAGAAAATACATTTTTAAATTAAAAAAGGAATCATGCAGAAACGTACACACTCTAACACAAATCTAGCACAACTTAAATAAATATATACATATATTCATACATATGTATATAAGCCAATGAAAATAATCAATTTGTCGTGCAAATTGAAAATGAAAATTTGTCCAAGGACAAGCTTTTGTTTTGATAAAAATAAAAAAAAATTTTGTCGGTCTTGTGTGACAGTTGTAGTAGTAGCAGTTAGTTGTTTGTAGTAAAATTAGGGGAAAGTGGTAGAAACAATTGTTGTGTCATGAACCAATACTAACTGTTCACTGTAGTATTTGGCAGTGACTATATTTATACAAACAATGCTTGTTAAACATATACTCTAACAACTGCACATATATAAAAGCCTAGTCTCTATCTCATACTCATACATATCACATATACATACATACGAAAACTTGCAACATAACCATTGTTATTGTTTAACTTTAATAAGAGTTTTTATGCTGCTTCTTTTTTATCACAATTTTTAAGCTTAAACTGTCATTTCTTTTAGGAGTATGTATGTGTGTGTGTGTATATGAGTCCAGGCATTATTTAGTTGAGTTTTTAATTTAGAATAAAACCAAAAAAAAAACAACAGCCGCTTTCACTAAAAATGAGCCACCACTTAAATTGTTTTCTATGTTTCACAACAAATGTCAATGATATCAAGGTTGAACTACACACACACAACTAAAATAACTGTTTTAACATTATTTTCTAGTTGCCTCTAATAAACTATACAGATTAAAATATTTGGTTTTCTCTCTCTTTTTTACCATTTTATAAATTGTATGTTAAGCGAACTGAAAGGAAAAACAAAACAAAATATTAAACAATAAAATGTATAATAAAAACTGTCAACGTATTTTGTTTAAATAATGAAAATAGATTTCAATAAATATTTTTTTTCGATTTTGTTTTAGATATATTTTTATAGCTTAATTTATAACTTTAGGCGATATATGTACTTATGTATGTACGAAAGTTTAAAAAAAAAATCCTTTTTTCTCTAGAAAAACGTAATAGGATGAAAATTTAAAAATAAGCTTAGACTGCGTTAAAATAATTTAATATAAAACTTTATTTTTTATTGACCTCAAGGAGAGGATATTTCATCACACTCTTACTGACGGGTATTAATTATTACTTATAGTACCGTTTGGAAAATATTGATTATAATAAAACAGTTAGTGGTTACAAATATACATTCTACTTGGCTGATTTTGGAACATCGATTTTTAATAAAAATACTTCTTAATTTATTTCAATTTCAAAAATGATTTTCAGCTAAAAAATATATTCCTGAAAAAATGTATGATATATTTAAATTTCAACAAAAATTAAAAATGATAAAAATATAAATTATTATAAAGGGAATAAACTGCTTTAGGTTTTCCTGCCCACATTCAAAGATAGCAACGTTATTCTGCAAAGGACTCGATAAACTAAGTACTTGCAGTAACGATCACTTATTTTAATAACAATTGGCCACCACAATTTTGTAACTTAGCCATAGTGATTTGGCATCAGTCACCGAGCAATAAACAACAGATTACAAACATACCCCATGAAAACAAAATGCCGGCGACATTAGGTCTGCATTACGGCCCTATGCTCCTTATAGGAACAACAGGATTTAATATATATATTAGGTCTGCATCTACCCGCACCCATTGCAGAACCCTTTATACAAAAAATTCCCAAAAAAAAATGTTTCAATGAAAATGGAAATTTTTATTTAAAGATCCAATAATTAAATAATATTTTTCTCTCTAGATTTTCTGTTTAAAAACAAAATGTTTTAGATTTTTATTTTTATAATAACGGTATTTTCTAATACTTTAAACTGAAAATTGCAATATTTTGCAGGTAATATCGGTTTTTTGATGGACTTAGGAACTCTTGGTCGGATAATATTTTTTCCATTTAAACTATTGTCCTTTTTAATAAGAGTAATTTTCATTAGGAAATAAATACTTATGCTAACTTGTATTCTTCTGTTGTTTCCCATTTCACTTTGTATTACTGACTTTCAGTGATATGTCGAAAGAAAAACTTAACTTTCCCTTTATTATAACTGTCTAGTGGCTTAAGGTGTTTAAGCTGCATACAGAAAAGGAAACAATTGCTTTTCAAATCTAAAATATATGTATAAAACGGTATTTTTAAATTTAAATATCAGCTTTTAAACACTTGGCTTTAAGCATTTTAAACACTAAAGACTGTCAGATTTGAGACAAGAATTTTTTGTCAAAAATGTTGAACTCTTACGTATAGTTAATTTGTTTAAGTTTTTTTACATGCATATTAACATTAATCATACGTCCCTTATTATTAAAATAAATTTATTTTATTTTTATTTTATAATATACATATCTAATCAAAACTCTTCCAAAAATTTTCTTTCTATTTGCAGGTATGTAAAGATTACTTTTGTTTATATAACTAATGTAAGTATTAACACTTTTGAAAACTGTAAATATATGTACATGTGTTAACGTTTAAAAGCCAATAACATTCAGTGTCAAGAGCTCTTAGATACGAAAACTTTTTTATCATCCACAAATAATAGGAGCATAAAATCAAACACTTCAAGTAAATAAATGTTAAAAATGTGAGAGAAAAATGTAAATTCGAATTTAATGCAGAAACCAAAATAGAGAGAAGAGCAAAAGTAAACGAATAAAACCGAATAAAAATGAGAGTTAGCTAACGGAGAAGGTTATTGAGTGTTAGAGAATTTTCGAAACCCGTTATTAACAGGATTGAAAGAATGACTTTAAAGACTTAATAAAACGAATGTTATTAAAGCAAACTGTTACAACTTTACAGAAAATTTATACAAATGAATGTTACATTATCTTTGCTTCTCTAGCAGGGGAAATAAACTTCGAATGTAGATAAATTATTGGCAAAGGAGTATATACAAAAGTTGAAAGGCAATAATTTTGCTATTGCCATACAAAGAAATGCTAACTTTATCTTGAGATGACAGCAACAGCTGCTTCTAATAAATGAAAAAAGGGAACTAGGTTTTTATACTTGACCTATATCTGTTTTTCTTACAGATATGCTTTTATTTGTGTTCACTTAACATTATTTTATAAAATGTTATGTTAACAAACTCTGGCAAGGACACACACATGCATATTTTATTGTTGAAAGAAGTTTTTATGTTTATTTGTAAATCATTGCCAAACAATAAAAGTTAAATGACCTGCGATGTGAGTTCATTCATAGGGAAACTTATTAAGAGTTAAGTTAAAACTAATTGTTACTACTAAAGCAAATTATTTCTCTAATATGATACCCAGCAAAAGATTTGAATGATCCGAATATGCACAACGCCAATACATAGCAAATAAATGGGGCTGTTACACTAACTGAAAAAAAACACAGCAGATCACTGGCTTAGAACAAAGGTTTCTATATTTTTTAATTCATCATTCTTCTTTAATCTTGTTTTAAAGTAAAATAATTTTTAATTAATAATACATGATATTAAGAGAATATAAATACAGTAATTTTCTTACCAATCGCAAATGGTCTAGCTACCCGGCGCTTTTTAAAATGTATATTCTGTAAATTTATTTACAGGATATATTTGAAATAAATACAGTAATAAATTTTTTTTAATACAAAAGTGTCAGTCTAAGCTTAATTAAAATAATTAGGAACTTGTTATTTTACCAAAACTGATAATTGTTTTGTTTTTTCTTTTTCAATTTCCATATAAACACAATCTCTTTCGCTCTGCATATTGTTTTGCAATTTAAATAAATTAATTTTACATAATTTAGTATTTTTTCCTTTTTTTTTGCTTGGTGCCGCGCCTAAATGGTACACAATTAAATTTTATGTCCTTTTTTAATCGGATTTTCCTTAAATATATGTTTTTGCCATTGAATTGCTTGTTAATTGGTGTTTAATAGATTTTTGTTTGGCCCACACATTAAAAATACATAAAATTTATTTATTTACTTGTTCATTTTCGATTTGTGTTAAGTTTATGTTTGCGTTAGTAATTACAAAAAAAAAAAAATAATAATAATAAACTTTTTAATAGCAAACAAATAATACATAAATTGATTTCATTATTAATTAAACACAATTTGTGGATTCTTAAAACAGTTGTTGTGTCGTTTAGATTCGAATGGCAAATAGAAAATTTGTTTAACATATCATTTTTGATATTTTTAATCCAAATAACATATATATATGTACTTATGTTTATATATTTATCGTTATACAAAGAGCAGTAAAGACAAATTATATTTTATTGAGAAAATTTTTTAATACTTTTTATACATTAGGGAAGCCCAGAAATATATGCCAGTATTTTATCCAATACAACTATACTAATAGATATAAAAAGAGCTGTTAAGACTTAGTTGTTTTTAATAGATTTAATAAATTTCTACCCAGTAGTTTATACAAATAAGTAATTGAGGACACACTAATGTACAAATGCTTTTAGTATTAATTGTCTCTTGTTTGCATTTTATTAGTTATTTCTACAAAATTTTGCAGACATAAAATGTTTTTCTTTTTTATTTTTGTTTAAAAACTCTTTATGATTTTTCTGTTTTATTTTATTTATGTATGTATGTGTCTGTCTGTGAAAAATGTGGGTTATTGATATTTATGGGAAAAAAATTAAATGATATATTTTAAATGCAATTTATATCAATTCATTTATGTCAAAGTGAATGAGATTTTTGCATAACAAAAAATTCTAGAAGAAGGAGTTTAAATGAAATCAAGGGTAAATTTTAAGTATTTAATACTTTGCTAGGTCAAAATATAAAAACATTAAACATATGTATTTAGAAGCAAGTAAGAGCACGTAATCTGTTTTGACAAATTGTATGTACCCATCACTAATATTGCGTAGCAAAGTATTAAACTGCATATTTTTAAATGATGTATAGGCCTTGTATTAAAGGTGGATACAAAATGCAAACCAAATATAAAAACTTAGGATTACATGGTAATAAAAAACCTAAAAAAAATAGAAATAATATTTTGTATACCCTTTTCCACAGGTGACAAGGATAAATATAAGTTAGTCATTCCGTTTGTAATTTGCGACCCAATAAAGTATATATATTATCGGTCCTTATAGATAGGAAAGCCGATTTAGCCATATCCGTTTGTCCGTCTGTCCGTCTGTCAGTCTGTTGAAATCAACTTTTTTAAGCCCCCCGATATCGTACGAACCTGTTACTGGTATCAAACAATCAGAAATTTCCTGATATTGAAAATTAGTAAATCGCTTAATAACTGACCGAGATATAAGCCAAAAAATTCCAACACCCATTTTTTTACAAAAAAATTATTATATTTGTGTGTAAGACACTTTTTTCAGAGAATTTTAAAAGACAAAAAATTTCCGAGATATGAACAAAAAAAAAAATATTTTTTTTACACAAAAAGACATGTTGTGAAGGGTAAATAAGATTTGGCACAGTCGAAAATAGCGCTCTTACTTGTTTATTTGTTTGTTTATAACAATACAATATAAATATGGGATGTTTATTTTATTATAAAGAGGGTTGTTATAAAAACAATATCAGCTAAATGGCCACCACGGCTATCCTTCCATCAACAATTAATTTGCAAATTTGCGGCTGTATGTCCTCTATGACTCCACGAATTCAATATTTTGCACGTTATGGTAAGATCGACTGCAGCTTCTGCCCAAAAATTAACCTGAAATCAACAGACTGTCAGACTAAAACACTCTTTGCACATTTACAGAGGCATTCTGTTCTATAAATATATAACTGTGTTGCCATAAATATTTCAGATGTTAAAAAAAAATCACAAGCTCATATACTGAAAATATTGTAACGATTTCTAATGGGGTTATTTGAACACCACCGATTTTAAATGTCTTTACATATTATAAAATCAGAAGCTTTTTGTGTCCTGGAAATGATGACTCAGCACGATGTTTCAGGTCATAATTTAATTTTTTAAATGTACTTTTATTTGCTCTTATGTACGGATCAGTATTTTAAATCTGAATTCGGTAATATGCAAAGCAAATAATGATATTTTGCTACAGAAGGTTATTTAAATAAATTGGTTCAGTGCAATATTGTTGCACTGTTAGAAGCCTTTCACCGTTTAATTGATATTGCAATGCAATGGCAAATAATGTCCATTAAGCACACTTTTCCTTTTGCGAAAAGAGCTCATCAGTTTGCATTTGTATTCGATTGGCCAGTAAAACAAACGTTAACACTTTACATGTTTCACTTTCTGCTTTCAATTCGATTGTGCTACATCCTTTTAATGAAAAATATATTTTCTATTTATATTTCCGTACTTATCATAAATTTAAATTCATTATCATTGAATTCAAATTTACAAAGTGCTTTTAAAAGTAACAAACTCAACAAAAATCTATCTGTCCTCGCAATATATATAATTATACCTAAAAATGTTTTTTTTATAGTAATTTACCTAACAAAAAAAAAAAACATTTACTCTGGCCAAAAACTCAAATAACATTAAAAATATGAATAAAATCTTAACTCGAACACAACAAAAAAAAAAATATATCTTAACAAAGGAAACATTAACAATAAATCACAACAAACATACACTGACCGACCAGATATGCAAGTTTTTACATAAACTCAGACTCACCCAGACACACATACCTACAAGCTCTAAATATAAATGAAAAATTCTTCAACTTGTTTCAAATTTTCATTGAATAGTAAAATGAAAAACGACAACAAATTTGGTAAAATCTGTAATGTCAACCTGAATTCTAAAGTACTTGGACTTCATTGAGTAAAGCAGTTTTACAATTGAAAATTAAATCTCTATATATTTCGTGTTGTTTGCTTTGCACAACAACAGTAACAACAAAGCAGCTGAAACAACAAAATGACATTAGTTGAAAATGAAATACGCAAATATGTACAATCACAAGCAGTTACGAATGGAGCATGTAGTACAAAATCACAGAACTAAAATAAATTTAAAAAACATTTACAGCAACCAATTTCGTTAGAAAATGATACCAAAAAATAATAAAAGAACAAATGCAATGACTAGTCAACATGGTTATCAGTCAGTTAAATTAATTTTAAACATGCATGAGCACACATGTACGTTTGTACTTACATATACATTCAAATATAGATGTGTGTATGCTTTGCAACATGACAACAGCACCTAAAATGTACAAGCCGAAAACTAAATATGTTATTAACTTAAATAAAAAAAATCCACGTTAATACTACAAGTATACTAGACAATGCAAAAAAAAAAATATTTTAGCGGTAGTAGTGCAGATAACATAAACGCCCGGAAGTTGTTTAAATCCTTTTTGCATTTATTCGTTAATTGGCTTATATTTTTTTTCTAACAAGTTGTCAATCAAATCAAAATATGTTAATGACAGGTATACGAACGGGTACACTAACATAGAGACATACATATAGATCTATGTATTTTGTAAGGTTAGATAAATATTCTTACAACCAAATACACAGACCGTAAATTAAATATAAAATTACCTTGTTAAGTACCTTAACCTTTAAAAATTGTAATGTCAAAACATTATACAAATTTTTAAATATTTAAATTACCTAATTTAGAAATTAGAAAATTTCCAAGTCTCTAATTTACAAGGGTAAAACCGTTAAAGACTCCTCAATTATTATAACAAGCTTTTTTACAAGGGTTAAAAAATCACTTAAGAGGTTTTACAAAAAGGTTTAATTTACATAAATTAAATTTTAACTTTTATTTATTTAAATTATTTTCTTAGCTCCTCAACTGTATTTGCACACGGAAATTTATAAATTTGAAAATAATCTCCATATTTATAAACAGTTTTTAGATTTATTTAACTGATTTTGTTTTAGAAAGCTGTTTTATAAGCCTTTTATAAAGTTATAAATTGTTTTTAATTATGGGAGTAGAAATATAAACTTTTAAATTAGAAAAATATTAAATAAATTCTTCCGGTTTTTTTAACCAAAATATATAATTTTTTTAAATATTTTCATTTTCATTATGTGACATATTCTTACTTTTCTGGCAGGTGGGTCCCATGCCAAAAAAAAACCTAATTGTAAAGACCAGATACGTATTAATTTAATATTTGATATCTTCGTTCTACGCCAACAGAAACAAATGACAGTCAGAGTTGGTCAGGTTTGTGAAGTAGAAATTCACATTCTCTGTTTTCCAAAAAAGATTTTTAGGGTTGGGAGTTATAGTTTTATGGTTAGAAATAAAACTGGCCATGTATTAAATAAAGTTGACAGATGCCTAGATTTTTCTTTTGAGTCATCTCTAATAGTATATCACAAGGGTTTACTAAATCAAAAAATACGTCAGTTTTAAACCGACTTAAAGTGCCTGTTGTATTTTTTTTTTACTTTGAACATATTTTCTTAAAAACTGTAATCACTATGACCCGTTTTTTGTAAATAAATACTAGTTTTTGATAACTTATGGTCCCCAGTACCTAAACAAAACTTCAATTTAATGATGAAACAATTAGAAATAAAATTAACATATCTTTCCACCCGACATAAATCTATCAGTATCTAAGTTCCAAAAAAATACCTTTAAAGGGTTTTTAATCAATGTTTTAAAACCTCAACAAAATCCTAAAATGTTAAATGCATACTGTATTTAAAAATTCTTTTACATTTTTATAAAATTGATAATAGATACCTTTGACAGAGTTCCTTATTTATATCACAATCTATGATACCAACAACAACATGAACGATAATACACAATTAAATAAATATTAATGAACAAACATAATTATCATCAGCATTAATGGTGAAAATTATTTAAAGTTAAATTGTTTACGCTTAAAGATCAAAGGATATGGCAATATTCTTAAGATTTTTTTTTTTTGCAAAACACAAACGTTTTTAATTGCAGTAGACTTTGAAAGTTCACACATTAGGTCATAATATTAACTTTGATGTTTACTACAAACAATTTTAAGTCATTGAAATTAAGTTTAAAGAAGATTCCATTAATTTTTTTTAGATTTTGTATTATTTTGCGTTAGTTTTTTTTAAAGGATTTTAAGTGATGTCAACTTATTTTTTCATCATAAATCAAATATTAGGTCGCAAACTCATTTTAGTAATAGAATAAATAAAAGCAGTCAAACATTTTCAGAGCTACTAATATTTTTGCAATTTCTTAAAAAATATTGTAGAAATAAAAGGTTTATTAAAAACTGTCTACCAATTAAAATTGATATTCCTGTCCCCATTTAAAGATATGGAAATTACCACTGAATCATTGCAGCACGGTTATTTTGCAAACATTTTCTATGAACTTTGTTTCTTTATTAATCCTTCGTCATACACATACTTCGATTGTCGTATTCTCAAGGGTCACATGGGTCTGGCCAGACCCCATTTTTTATACCCTTCACACACACACATGTGTTAAGGGTATATATAGGTTTGTCATTCCGTTTGTAATTTCTTCAATATTCATTTGCGACCCTACAAAGTATATATATTTGGGATCCTTATAGATAGGGAAGTCGATTTAGCCATGTCTGTCTGTCCGTCTGTCCGTGTGTATGTTGAAATCAAGTTTACGTAGCTCCCATAAGTCACCCAGGGTTGTATGTGGTATCGAACTTTTGGAAATGCTTTCGAGAAAATCGTTATTAAAAACTGGCAGGATCCATTAATAACCGGCTGAGATATAAGCATAAAAAGACGACCGCCTCGTTTTCTTAAGTTTCAAAAATTATTATATTTGTGTGTAAAACATGTCTTTTGGGGAATTTTGAAGAAAAAAATTTTTGATTTTTAAGCCAAAAAATTTTTTTTTTGAGATATAAAAAATTTTTTTTTTTTTTTTAACAAAAACGATTATATTGGGAAAAAAAATGTTTGTGTATTTTGAAAAAAATTTACCAATTTACACACATAGAAAACGTAGTGAAGGGTATATAAGATTCGGTATAGCCGAATATAACGCTCTTACTAGTTTTATCTAATTATATTATAACAACAATATTTTACTTAATTTTGTTTTTTAGCTTATGTTTTGTGATATAATAAAATTAAGTAACAAGTCAAAAATGTGCTTATAGCTTTGCTTTTGTTCTCTTTTTAATCAATTTTGTTTTATACACTAATAACTAACAAGCCTGTAGCTAAATTATTAATACATTTAAATTATGTTTAAACTTCAAAAAGGCCTGATCCGACCCATATGTATGACGAAGGGTTTAATCTTTTCAACATTTTTTTTTATATTAATTGTAAAAAAATAATTATACTAAAACATTTAGAAACCATAATATCGCACTCCCAGTTCAGAAATCGAAATTGTTCAGAAATCGAAATAAACTGTTTTTGACGTAAATAAAAATAGTTACAAACAAAAACGTTGGACCATTGAATTCGAATTAAAACTATTTAGCACTTAGCGTAGAGATCTATTACCATTATATTTTCTGACACAACTAAAAATAAGTCACTTTTATGAGTAGCAACTTTATACCAATTGAAACATAAAGAAAGACATAACTGTTTTTTAGCAACAGTTAACAACAAGAAAATACACTGATATTTTTCTTATAGATAAGCAAGTGTATTGTACATAGTTTTAGCATATAAAAGCGAAAAATTATAATTTTGAGCCTTTGAAAAAACCAGGGTTGGTAATAATCTTAACTCAAAATATTTCTATAAAAAATTTAGAAATTTAGAATATTAGTGATATGGGAATATCTAAATACCATTGAATCAATTTGTATGGGATTAAAAGGCCAAAGATTATATTTTTTGTTTTTCCTCCTTAAACCACAAGGGTTAGCTGAAAATTACTTAAATAAAATCCAACTACAAAAAAGACACAATGAAAAATGTTTACCCACTCGACTTTAAGCATAATTTATGATCATGATTCAGTGAATAATTTAAGTATCTTGAGGCTTAGTTGAAGGAAACTTTAACTTAAAAATTGACATATAAAGCAAAGCCATAAGACATATTTTAACATTTTTTCCCCTCAAATGTTCTCTTATAAACTTTGGTGATGTTTTTTTATTCATATATTATCCTTGGGTCCTTTGGCATGGCATGCCATACTTAAGGCCAACAAGTGAAAAGAACGGTCAAATTAACGAGTTTACTTATTTAGCTTTTACGTGTACTTGAATTTAAAAAAAAAATTAAAGGAAAAAAAAGAAAAAAGTGACAATTAACTACATACACCACAGGTATATACAAATATAATAGATATACTAGTCCATGAAGAGCACACAAGACAGACAACACAGCTTTAGCTGTTAAATAAAAAGACAAGCTGTGTCCTTTAAATAGACAAGCATTTTTTCTTCTTCTTCTTCTCCTTTTTTTTTTGTTTTTTCTCCAAAGATAATTATGTAGTGCGTTTAAGGATATGGCAACGAGTGAGAGATAGTTGCGGTTGTAAATTATTAAAAAACCTGAACATTGTGGTCATTTGTTAATGACGGTGATAGTTGTAGCAGCACAACAGCGAACACTTATTTAAGTTACTGCCTGTGTAGCAAACATTTTTCAATGTCCTTGTGGCATTAACTTAAAATGGATGTTGAAAGGGAAAAAGCCTTCCACCAGTTATAATTTGTTTAAGTAGTGTGCAAGTTGCCCCATTAGTAAATATGACTTGGTTCTTGTTAAAAATTATTTAAAGGAAACCTTTTGTTATCAAATTAGTAAAAAAAAAATTGTAATTAGTTTTTAAAAGTGGATGTTAATAAAACAAACTTTTTAGGCTAAAACTTATGCGAAGCTGAAAAGTATTTATTATAATAATTGGTGATATTAAGCTGTTAACATTGTTATATTTTTTACATTATGCTGCATTCTTTGCTGCTTATCTTATATATCCAAGAAAAAGTTTTTGGAGTTATTGAGTCTGTACACGAAGAGGAAAAATAGTCACGAGAATACGATCACAGCTTACTTTAATACTCTATGCTTACTGCAATTGTTTATATGATTGCTATAAACATATTATTGTTGTAGCTAATTTTCAGCGAGTGGCTGAACCATAGCTATGATTACAGCCATCATTGGTATGTTAATCATATGTCAAGTTGTAGGAAATCATAAATATGATAATCTAAGAGCAACATATTTATCATTATCCATAATCAAGTTTTTAGTGAAGATAAACATATAATACTTCTTGCAACCATATTATATATGATCTGGGTATCGACGTAAAATATGACTACAACCATAATATTTTTTCGACAATCATAAAGAATATTTCAGTGCCCAAAGTATTTTTAAAATATACTCTGTTATCATGGTCACGAAACGAATAACGGGCCACCTAAATCAAATAATTTTTCTTAATTTTAAAGGTCTTCCTAAGAATTAAATTACTTTAAATAAAAACTCTAAAACCAACAAATAATTATGTTTAATTTACAGGTTTAAAAGGCTTAAGCTGCTTTACTTTCTGCTAAAGCCTTTTGTTAACTTAAATTTTTACAAACATATATTAACAAATAAATATAACCTTAAAGTTTAAATATTTCAACAATTAATTTAATGGCCTTAAATTAGGAAAAAATACATTTAAAATAAAAAAAAATAAGATTATATTCTTACGGTTGAAGTAGAAATGCCCTCCTTAAGCCGTAATAATGTTTGTTAATGACTCCCTTAAGTGTATTTGAAAATTAAAACATTACAATTAAATGGAAAAGGGCAGGATATTAGGAAACAGATATTTTATTGATGCTTAGCAGAAGCAGATCTATATAATATTAAATTTAGTAAAGCATTTAAAATATTTTACCAACAATTTTTTTTGTATTTTCTTTCCATTAAAAACTTAATTTGTAACTATAATTTACTGGTCAAGACATAACTTTTACTTTTAGTGCACTTTTTATAATTTCACTTTCTTTAAATAAAAAGGCCGGGGGAACAATAATGGGCTGGTATTGATTGAGAACGAATCTGAGTTGCTTTGTCAGTCGCCCAGTACTAAGGGACAGAATATCTTTAAGCATTATAAAGAACATTTTTAATTTGGTTTTAAATGCTATGAGCGTGTATATATATAACTAAAACTTTTTTTAAATTAATATGTGACTCTTTATATTTTTCATTTTTGCTCCCCATTCACCTGACAATAGAAATCACATCTTTCCTTTTACTAACCGACAAGATAAAGCACAAGCTTAAGCGTAAGAGAAACTGACAGAACAATTAAATTCAAAAAAACTTTTCATAGTTCTTTTATGTATGAAAAAAAGTACGAAAATTCTGTTGAACATCAACAGTACTTTAATGCAGGAAAGATTGACTACAACGGTGATGTTGTTGATGAAGTTTTTTTCTTTAAACAACATTTTTTTTTGGGTTTTACACTCAAGTGGCTAATTTAAGTTTCAATTTATCACCCAATTTTTTTTTTTTTTTTGTTGTAAGTAGTACTTTGCTTAACTGTTTGCTATTTTGGATATTTTTTTCATTTTAGAGTGTTTCTAATGTTGTTTGATATTATGTATCAAATGCAAACTTTTCAAATATTTTTCATGGTAGAAACAATATATCAATGGCTGGAATTTGGTAGCCAACAAAATGTGACATAAAAGGTTTTTTGTTTTTTTAATGTTTTGTAGAAGGACATTTAATATTTTGTTTTGAAACTAATAAGACTTGGATTAAATTAAGGATATTATTTGCAGGTGGATTTGTTTAAGCTTTCAGATATAAATAAGTGACTTAAGTCAGAAGTTACTACTTTATAATGATGATTTAGCAATTTTTTTTATAAGAAAAAAAAAAGAGATGATTAGAATGATAATGTAATTTAAAACATATTGGGTATTGGTTTTGAAGTGTGTTAAATAAAAAAACAAAACTGCTTATTTAAGATTATCTACAAATACATACAACATTTTTACTAAAGCATAGTTTCCAAAATGATTCAAATTTATAATAACAAACAATATTGTTACCATTTTTAATCTTCGACAACCTAAAACTTAATTTTCTCAAGCTTACCTTATACATGTAAAGAAAAGTTTTAAATAAAAAAATGTATATGAAATAACATACTTCCAGCTATGTCATTATATTCCAAGTACCGACCAGACACTCATGGCTTGAGCTACATATTTCTCACATGTTTTGTGAGAATTCCTGCTAAGCGTGGAATTTAAATTTTCTGCTTTTTGTCACATTGAATTTTTAAAATATAAATGTTGGAAATTTTTTTTTATAGCGATAACTTAATAACTGATCCATGTTGAACTTTTGCTGTTTTATTCAAACCAGCATTTGAACAAATATTAAAAAAAAAGTATTATTGTATAAAATTCAGTTCTTATCATTGAAACCTATTATTCCCTTATATTGTTATCTTAGTTTCAAAAAAGCATAAGCGCCCTACAGTTATTATTTAATTTTATAAAAAATTTTAGGTTTAGAAATTTTCACTTATTAATTATTAAATTTTTTTTATTAATTTTTTTATTTAAAAATTCTTTCGAATTTGTCAACACTGTTTACAAAGAAATTTCGAATTGTCAATTTTATTTCGTTCCGGTTTTCCCAAAAACAAAAGTATTTTTAACATTTGTGGAAACTAAGGTCACTTCACCCTTAACCTAGCAACTGTGCAGGCAACTCCAACCCCAATTTTATCACGTCATACTTATTAATTATTTAGTTAAAAAACATAATTTTAACTTTAATATCCTAAAACATAAAAATAGGACACTCCTTTGAAAACAAGACTGGGAATTTCTGACTTAATTTACATATGTTTTCTGTGTTACCGCTGCACCATTAAATAAGCTTATTGGCGCGTTAAAAAGCAACTCCCCTTCGTTAAGCATTCCTTTTTGCATGTTCATATATGCTTTTTGCATTTCCGCTTATGCGTTTATATATGCAAAAGCATACAATCAAAATAAACCTAATATGCAGTTTCAGCAAATCATCAAGCACTTGCTGATTTTCTATTTTTTATTTTTCCTTTTCTTCTTTACCTTTCAATCAAATTTGTATCTTGCATTCGTTTAAGCGCGTTTAGTTTAAGAGGGAACAAATTTTGTTGGATGAAAAGTTGGAAAACGACAACAACAAAAATAACAAAAATGCAGCGAAGTGTACTTTATCAATATGTGACAATTCAAAGCACCATTGATTTTGAATTTACAGTTATATCCGGGTTTAATGAAGGATCTAGTGTTAGACTTATTGTCACTGTGAAGTTCCCCTTTATCATAATCGTCTTAAATTTAAAGATTTATTTGGAGCTATAAATGTTTTCTATTCTAACAGTGCTGTCTGACCTAATAACGTTTTGTATTTGATTAGATTTTCTGTCAGTCCACGAAAAACATAATTAGGAAATAATAATAAAATAATTTCTTCTTATCAATTTTGTGCCTAACAGGTACTTTTTATCAAAATCAATCATTGATTACTGTGACGATGGGAAAGTTACGAAAATCATAATGAGTGACGAGTCACATTTTCATTTGAATGGATATGTGAATAAACAGATTAGTCATTTCTGGGTAATGAAAACCCCTCAAATTATTCATCAGTCACCTTTGCATCCATTAAAAGTGACAGTCTGGTTTACAATTTGGTCAGGAGTAATCATTGGACCTTACTTCTTCCAAAAATTTCGCGTAACTTTCTCATCGTCACATTAATCGATGATTGACTTTAATAAAATGTTTTTACAATTAAAACACGTTGGTTTATCGAATATTTTTCCATAATAAATTTGCCACGTCTCTACTTCACGACTGCCAAATATGAACTGTCAAGACTAATGTTTACCAAAATGGCGGCAAATTTATTACATTTATCCAATATGTGGAAATAGTACTTTATTTATAATTCCTTTGATTTTAACTTTTTTAACTTCAAAAATTTTAAATCGATTATTCGTATTTTAGTTTGGTTAACTAAACATTCGTTAAGCCGGGATATTACTGTATTTATTTTTTTTTTCTACAATATAGTTTATAGTTGTTTGATGTGTGCTAATGTGCTGTCAGGCAAACATACACAAAATTTTGTTAAATGCGTCTGATTTGTAAAAAAAAAATCAAAAAAAGTATAGCAGATGACATTGACTTTTAAGCTAAAAGAGGATAAAATAATTTGATTATACATATAACATTTTAGTGAAAACTTTTCTAAATTAAAACAAAAAACTATAAATAGAAAAAATTCTTTAATAATTTTTTTTTTTAATAAAAATCCATTTTAAGCAAAATGTTTCACCCCATACATTCTTTTTACTGGGTAATTTTCTCATACACTTTGCTGTTACATTTTTGGTTTGATAAATTTTCATACACTAATATAACTCATTTCTAATTTAAATTATAAAAATACATTTATAAATGAATTTACAACCATAATAAAATTATCAATTTTCCTGAAACATATTTTAATTTTTACAACGTGATATGCATTTGCCCGCATAGGGCTGATTATTTATTAAAAGCAGACGCATGTTTGTGGTATTTTTTGTCTATGTAATTAAAATATCATTTAGTTTTTTAATTAATCATAATAATAGTAATAGTTGTAAATACAATTACTTATGTGCCAATCCAATAAATTATGTAAAATTGTAAAATAATGTTTAAATAATAATAGAAAAAAAAAACAAGATTTAATTATGCAAATAATTAAATATCAAATAGCAAATAATTACAATATTTTGATTAGTTATCTAATGGCTAAAAATAGTTTATTATTTTAGTTTTAAACTTTTTTTAGTGAAAAGTATTTTTGTTTATTTAAAAATATTGACATGATTTACGAAAAAAGACATATGCTTTTTGGAAAACATGCAAAAAATTCATTAAACTGTATAATTATTATTTATGAAGTAAGTTTAATATGGGGAGAGGTGTTTGAATAATAATAAAAAAATATAAAATTCAATGTAACTTAAATTAAAATAAGGTTTAAATTCTTAATATGCACAGTTTCTGATTTTCAAAATATTGTGTCCATAACCTTTTGAAATATGTTGTATGACTGACCTTTTTTATAAAACTTATTTCAATAAATACATTTCAATGTTAGAACAGAAGAATTATACTTTGATTGGAAAAAAGACATGGAATATATAATTTTTAATAGGAAAAATCTTAAACATTTTGTGATATTCATAAACAAGATGCATTTTCCTAGGATGATTGTTTTACGTTTTCCTTTTATCAGTGCCATTTCAGTTAAGCAACCAATGTTTCTATATTACATATTTCGTTGGCTGCTCCAAACTATTGTATCTCAATTAAGATCTA
This sequence comes from Paykullia maculata, assembly GCA_003055125.1. Classification (NCBI taxonomy): domain Eukaryota; kingdom Metazoa; phylum Arthropoda; class Insecta; order Diptera; family Rhinophoridae; genus Paykullia; species Paykullia maculata. The sequence continues at coordinate 17,021 of NDXZ01036949.1, read as the reverse complement.
TCGTCTTAAGGTGTTTTTTGTGCGAACTCTTCCTTTGCCATTTTATTAGTAGACATTTTATTAGACGTATTAAGTAATATGTGTCCCATCAATTCGAATTTTATCTTAAATATTTCAACGTTTTAGTTCTTCATAATAATATGCATCGTTTGAAGTTCTATTTATTAACTATGCTTCTGTAAACGTGTCCCTATCTTTAAATGTGTCTTTTTTTCAGACTGTAAAAAACTGTATATAAAAAATAAACGACAATTAAACCGCTTGTTTTAAAAGTATCTTAGGTGTATGTACCTAATCTTATTATCAGTATATAAACAAACACTTCGAAAACCTTCAAGTCTTTGTTTATTATCTACAATATTTTTCCATTCTTTATAAAAATTTTTCTTCGAAAACTACTTAAAAAGCTTGTAGTTTATCCAGTGAGTGCAATCAATCATCAATGTAATTAAGGATAATCTTTTTGACCCAAATAAATTAGAAAAGTTAATAAAAAAATATTCGTCAAATATTGTGAATGACCCTTAATCGTCACAGTAATCGATGATTGATTTTGATAGAATCTTTTAACGATTAAAACACGTTGGTTTATCAAATAATTTTCCATAATAAATATGCCACGTCTCTACTTTACGACTGCCAAATATGAACTGTCAAGACTAATGTTTACAAAAATTGCGGCAAAACAAAGTAGTATACCTTGCCGGCGGACACCCTGTACTTCGGCAGGAATATTTTTAAATCTTGCCGGTGGGTCGGTTTTGATAGAATGAGTTTTGTATATTTAGAATATTTTCGAAATATTCCTTCCATATTTTATGCTCTTTGTTATTGCTTAAGAAATTCCTACTCATATTTTTCCAGACATGTGATATATATTATGTCCGCTAATTTCTATAAGGAACATAGGACCACGGAAGTGAAGCGCACACATAGCCACTTCTTATCAACTGCCAACCTCACCCACTGTCCCTTAAGTTGGTGTCCTCGGTTTGCGCTAACGAGGCTCTATCGACCGACTCTAGGCACACGGAGGAAATCTCGATACACTGCATCGTCCTTGAGACCTGCTGGCAGCCTCGGCACCAGGATTAGATGTTCCAGCCTAATCAGCTATTTATCCTAAACTATTTTGATTACCATAACAAAAAATAAAAGACTTGTGATAATAATAACTAACAAAATTTGCATAATACAGATCTTACATATCACAAATATCTTCCATCATCGAACAGAAAGCAGTTGCTGTTTATTAGCTGTCAACCCCAAAAAAATTAATTTTGTAATATGTGAAACTCTTTTTTACAACTCTTAAATGAACAATTTTAAATACGTTCTCCTTTGTTTTAAAATTGATATAAATTATCCTTAAATTAAGTCACAAAATTAATTGCATCCTTTTCCTCTTTCCACAAATTATTCATTAATTCATTGTCTTGTAATTGGCTTTGGTTCAAAGCAGACAAAAATAAAATAAATCTTGATTTTTTGCGCATTAAATAATACATATATTTTTACAACCACATTTAAATGATTAATGTCCTTTTACAGAACAACATACAACAGCGAATTGTAGTGAAGTGAAATCTGCATGCTTTATAGTTGTATATGTTTGTAGTAGTTGTTGTTGCAGTTAAAACATTAAAAACCACATATTATATCAAAAACAACTGCTGATGCTGGTTTTTCTTTTTTTTTCTGGGAAATCTTTAATTTAACAAGTGTCAAATTAATAACACATACAAGTACATGCTTACCGTAACACAGACACTTTTATTTATTATATATTCAGCGATTTTTGTTCACGTTTAATTAGACTGGAGGCCTTGAGAAAAATCTTGCAACATAAAAATGAATTAAACCAAGGTAATAAGAGGTCAGGTATGGACGAATTTATAGGTGAAACTACTTTCAATTCTTCTGTATATAATTTTAAATACTTTTTTGTCAGAAGAAAATATTTGATATATTTTTATACCACAGAACAAAATATTAAAATATAATTAACAACAAATTAACATTTATTACAAAACTCTTCAAAATTGTGAAAACTCATAACTCGTACTATGTTAAAAAAAAATTAAGACCAAAATTATTTTGTAAAAAAACAAACCTAAAAACATATGTAAAATATATGTTATTTTATCCACTGCAAAAGCACCATTTTCAATTTTATAGGTGAAAATTTAACAACGAAAATATTCCTTTTACTAAAATAAACTTTACATCATTGTCAAGTGTAATAGATTGTAGTACATGTAAATGGGTCATCCACTAGTTTAAAAAAATGTTGTTCAAACATTCTCTTTTCTTAAAGTTTGTCATTTCGCTTATTAATTTGTGACCACATATATTTAAGAGGACAATTATTTTAATTAAATTTGTATATTCTTCAGATTTAATACAAGATATAAGACTTATTCCATGTTCCAGTATACATATTCGCTGTTAGTTTTTGTGATTTTATAATTTATGATTTATGAGTATGATTTATTTAAGGCTTTTTTCATTAGTTTTTTTTTAACGTAAATGATACTGCCAAGGTAACTGAAATTTAACTTCCTTTTTAGGTTTTTAGTAGCCCAAACCAATCATAAAACGACATTATCATCTCTTCCTATTGTAGGTGTTAAACAAAATAAAAAAAATAAAAATGAACGTAAAAGTTGATGACATGTTAACAGTTATAAAAGAAATTTAAAAAAATCCATTATTTAATAAAGAAAAAGAATGTTAAAATCATAAAGCACTCTAAAATACCCGTCAGAAATATATGAACGGCCATTTCTTTTTTTTTATCATTTGGTAGAAAAATATAAAAAACATTTCCGTTGCAGCTAAAAGATGCACGTGTGTGTATATGTTTAAAAGAAGGGGACAAAAAAGGTAGTAAATGCAGTCATGCTATTGTTCTAGAGAACAATTATGAATGTATAAAAGATAAAAGAACAAGTATAGTGGTAAAAGTGCATATGCAACTTTTTGTATTTGTGTTGATGTGGCTGCATATATCAAAACTGCTGTCTCTTTTGTCCGTCCGTCCGTCAGTGTATCTGTCTACAGTGAAACTACTAACAGTTGTTTTCTTAGTCATGACTGCTGCTCAACTCATATTTTCACACACTAACGGTAGTCCATTGTCGTCCTCAGTATCATCATCATCATTGCTGTCATATGTAAAAAGTTGTCAGCTGCATGCCATGCCATGCCAGCCCGAACTTTACCAACCAAACCCAGTTATAGTGATAAAGTCAATCTTTTTTATGCCATTTTAAGTGTTTTTTTACCTCTTTTCTTCTCCTGTTTGGCTTTTTATTTATTTCGTACACAGACAATAATAAAAATTTTAAATGAAAATTATTAAAAAAAAATAAAAGAAAAAAAGTGGTTTTGTCATTTAAAAGCTGTTTTGTGTGTATGGTGTGTGTGTGTAAAGTTGTCTTTGTAAATTCGTTGAATTTTTATTTTGGCTGATAATTGTCTACTTTCCTGAAATACAATTTATATTTTGACTGAGTAATGGCGCGAGTCTTTAAAAAATAGATTGAGAAAAAGGATATATTGAAAAGAATTATTTTTTGGTTTTTTTATTTTATTTATACATTTTATAAAAAAAATGAAAATTCACTTTTTTACAGTGATTACATTGAAAACCTTCTTCAATATTATTTCTTTTAAAAATTGACTGAATAAGTTATCTTAGACAACTTATCTGCTTTAGGCTGAAGGAGCACTTAAAAAATTATTCGTAACATTGAAAGAATAAGCTTTACTTAGAAAAAAAAATAGCAATTTTTTGATACAATCTCTTTTTATAAGCATGTTGGTCAACTTATGCTCAAACTCACTGTCATTAATTAAATGATGGCAATGGTTAAGCCAATGATATTTTATTCACTGCTATTTGTTTGACATTAGTTAAAGCACCAAAAACCCGTAAACAATAGTTATTATTTTATATAACAAATAGTTAATTAACGACTGCAAATTTCGGCCTTAGTCTGCCAATAGTTAAGGCACCAAAAGCATGTTTTAGTTAAACAATAGTTATCATTTTAGTTTACAAATAGTTAACTAATAACAGTGAGTTTGGGCGTTAAACGCCAACTGCATGTTTATTTGCAACCCCTTAAGTATGTACGTTCTATGGTTTTAAGTGCCAAATTTATTAATTATCCACTCTTCTGCCAAACTCAATTTAGCTCAGCGACATATCAAAAAGATGTTGAAAAAGTTTTCAAGGTAACAATATTTAAATAAATTTTTAATATATTCTATATGCAAAAACAATTAAAGTTAAAAATATTGCAAAATTAATATAAAGAAACATTTAAAATAGCAGTAGCATACTTTAGGAAAGTTTTAGCAAACTTTTTTGGGAAGCAGCAAGAAGTATTTTGGCACTATTATTGTTACATTTAAGTTAAAGTATATAAGATATATATAAAAATCTTCAATTTTAATTCCTTAAAAATATTTTTAATAAAATATTTCTCTTCCTGTGCGGTTCAAAAAAGTCTTGAACATATTTTAACAAAATAAGTATACAATTCCTTTGTATTTATTTTAAATATCGTTATAGTAAACCAAAATGGGATTAAACTTGTTTTATGAAATAAAAACACTAAAGTATGAAATTGGCTTCTCATTCTTTTTCTATATTCCACTCACTGATTTCTTTATTTGTTAAAACAAAACAAGAGTGTTAGGTTTTTTTCCCCCAAAGAAAATATTTTAAATTTAAATCCCTTAACAAGTCACAACAGCAGATTATCCTTTGAAATTTCAGAGAATATTAGCAAAAAAAAAGTTATATCCACACAAACTCCTTGAATAAGCGAGAAGAGAAAAAACTAGACATGTTAATGCATGTAGACAGCACATTCCTTAAAAGAAATAATTTAAAGAATTTTATTTTAAAAAAAAGGTAAAAAAACAATAAAATATGGAATATAATTGCAACATTGTTGCAACAAAGGTTTTTGTAAAAAGAATTAGCCCTGCTGGTTTTTTAATATAAGGAAATGTTTAACAAAGAAAATGTTTAATGTTCATTACTCAAAGGATTCTTTAATTGCTGACAGATGCCAAAAAAATAAGACAGGGAAGTGTTTTTCCTTGACTTTAAAAGTTGATGGTTGAAAAGTTAGTAAAATTATAAAAAAAAAACATATTTAATAGCCTTTAAAATATATTGAAAGGTTTTTGGTTTAGTATTTAAAATTACAAACTATGCCATTCCACGTATGTATGTGTCTGTAACTTAATGTTTGTAATTATATATTAAATTAACTAAATTATCATTTTCACTATAATTCTATCTACTAAGCAAAATTTTTTTATTGAAATAAATTCACATTCATATGTATATTTGGCATTAAAGTGCTTCAATTCAACTAGTTAAGTAAGTATCAAATATTTTTCTCTTTGTCAGCTTCTTACATGAGATAATGTGTAAAATGCACACAAAGCCAATCGCATGCATGAATAATAGATAAGAAATGTAAGCAAAATTAAAAAAGAAAAGAAAATCCTTTGAACATTTCCTCAAGCCTTTAAACGCAAAAATAATTGAGAGACATAAAATAATTAAAAGAAAATAATAGGAATTTGCTTTTGTTCCTTAAACTGATTATATTAAATATAGATTTTTTCTTTCGTAGACAGACCTTGTAGAAAATTATTGATTTATAATACTTACAAAATTATATTTTTTAGTCCACGATTACTAAAAAATAAAAGAGATTAACCCCCATATTCGTTTTAAATTTTTTAAACTATCGAAGGCTTAATAACGAAATTTTCATACAAAATTTGTTTTATAAACCTTTGATAGCCTTAAAAACTGTATGAATATAGGGGTGAGTTTCTAATGAAGAAAACTCTGCCGCCTTTCCAAATTTGCTAGTACTAAGACTGAATTTGTAAATTGCAAACAGCAAAAGGATTAAAGGCTTTTATAACGTGAGATAAATTTGCTTAAAATAGATGGTCACATGCTCCTTTTTCAATTCTATTTAGTTTAAGCTGCAATTATTTATCGAAAGTTAACAAAGGCAGTGACTCAAATGCAGTTTAAAGATATAAACATGTTTCGGTCCATTAATTTTTCATCATATAAATTTTCTTAACATACGTTTATCACTTAAGCCATGTCCAATGAATGTTGAAACAACATTATCAAAGCTTTAAAACCATAACTTTCTTACGTTCCCCAATATGTCCTTAATTAAAATTTCCTTACATAAGAGGTACCATTTCCTACATCTGATCCTACAAAATTTTTTATCAAATAAGCCAAAAGGTGTCAAAGTGACTTACGCTAAGTACTAAAACAATTATTGGCAATAAAAAAATTTTATATTTTGGGGGGCTCCTTTACACTATTTTGTATTAAGATAAGTAAGGCATTATTTTAAGAATTTTATTTTAGATATACCGTCTAGCGTATTTGCAATGTAAGAGGACGTCAGGACCTCTCTTCCAGCCCTATTTTAATTTCGCTAAAATAAATCAATTAACTTCAAAGTAACTAAAACTATCAAAATTCATTAAAATGTTATTAAAACCTTACATTTTAAAGAAAGTGCCACGCCCCCTACTACGATGCTTTTAATGTTTATCCAATATATGAAAAATTATATCAAATTTAATTAAATAACAATTTAAGATACTTAAGTCCTTAAACTTTAAGGTGGTGCAATGGGGCCTTTTGATCTTTGGTTTGAAAAAGCCCATAGATATTATAGTTAGTTATGATTAGTTTAAAAAATATACATATAACAATTTTGGCTTGAATAGGGAAAATAATAATAGAATTAATCACACAAAATCTTAAGACTATATATACAAAAGCTATTAAACTATGTACTTAACTGTGTTTTCTTTTCGTGAGAGGACCAGCCTTTTTTTCGCTTCCAGTCCACTTGAAACCTAACTGTATACATTTATATTATAGTACCCCATACGAAGTTTGAAGCCTTATGGTATAACAGTTGTCAAGAACACTATAAATGTTTTCTTCTTTGTATTGGAGTTGTTACGCTTACTTAATATTTTAAGAAAAGGATTACCTTTTGTTTCAACCAAGATGAAAGGTATTAATGTCCAGAATTTAATCTTTACCTAAAACTTCTCAACTTAATACGAATTTTTAAACTTTAAAAATTAGAGGAGAAATGTTTTTTTTTATCTGAGTTGCTACTTGTTTTGATTAAAACAAAACTGAAAAATTTAAGATAATAAAACTTTACCAGTTTGTGTTTATTATTTGTTTTATCACATATAATTTAATTATCAACAAAAAATATCGTGAATTTATGCAAGAAATATTTGTCCATAAAGTTCTGCCATAAAACTCTTTGTTTTGTTCGTAAAGCTTTTGCAATAAAATCCATTTATTTCCGCGCTCATTATATTGTCATATTCAATTTAGTTTTGTTAACGTTGTTGGGTTGGTGGTAGGATGTTTCTATTTAATTTCCTCTATTATAATTATAATTAAAAAAAGTTCGATTTATTTAAAGGATAATTTATTTGAAGCTTGGAAAAAGTTTTAGATAATTTGGAGATTGTTTGTAAAAACAAAGGACATTAATGGGAGACTATGAAAAGTATAATATGATGAAGGGCCAAATGTGGTTTGCATTGTCTTAAATATTAAGACTCTGTTAATATTATTGCAGTGTTTTTTTTTGTGTGTTATTAAAAATACAATTTAAAAATAATTTTAAACATACCAGTAATTTTGCTTTAATTTAAATAATGCATTAAAAAACAGTTTTGTGGAAATATGTACATGAGAAGTTCCATATCAAAACGAAACAATTCAACTTTTTAAATGTTTCATATTTTTGACTGAATCCAATTTTACATATTAACCCATATAGTCCCAGTGTTCGATTAATCGAACAGTAAATTTGATGCGTTTTCAAATGCTTTTTTCTTTTTTTTTTTTTAATAAAAACTCTGAACCTAAAAGTTCTTAATTTTGTTACAAACTCAATATTAAACCAGCTACGAACCACCAAACTTTTTTAAGTTATTCGAAAAAAAAAATTCTCTGGGACGATATGGGTTAAGTAGACTTTGATTTGGCCAAAAATATGAGAAGTGGAATTATTTCGTTTTGTTATAGTCCTCCTCACATGTGGTTGATCTCAGCATGTTTTTTCTAAACCATAAAATATATTTAAATCAACTTGAAAACAACTTATATGGTATTCAAAACATTTAAACTGAAAATAATTTCTTATAACAATAATGTTGTAAACAATTTATTGAAACAACTTGTAAATATCCACATACATATTTTTAATAACAGCTTTGAATATTTGTTGCAAAAACTTGTCTCACTACAAATGAATAAAAAAAACTTTTTTCATATACACTTAAAGTATGCAATAGTTTTTTTAAATATTACTTGAAAAAATATAAACATAACATATGCAGCAATAAACATAAAAATAACCTGCACTACATTTTCATAATATTCTAATGGTGTTTTAAATCTTCTAAATAAATTATTTTGTTAAATATTTCAAACATGTTCTTTTTACCAAAGAAATCCTAAATGTATAGTTTGAATATTTTTGGTAAGAAAAATATAAAAACTTTGTTTTAACATTAATAATAAATCCGATTTAAGAAAAATATAATTTTTGAATTTTCCGAATAATGTACAATAAATTGTGGACGAAACACATTACGTTTCATTTAAATAATTATTAGGGAAATTCGTTAAATCGTTTGAATGCCTCTTACACCTCTAAAGCTTTAAAAATTATATGAAAGTTTAAGAGGTATAACAGGCACTTTAGCCATTAAACAAATACCAATATTGTATTAAAATTACTTTGATAGTAAAAAATTATTTGTTATTTTCCCACAAATAAAAAAAATATTTAAAGCTTGATAAGAAAAAAATTTGTATATATGTATGTATGTATGTGAATTAAAATTTTTTAAAATAAATTGTTGCTGATTTAACATTAATAGCGAAATAAAAATTAACCAAAAACTTTTATTTTTAATTTCACTGTAAGCCATGTAATTTTTAAAGTGATGTTCATCTTTTACAAAAACTACTGCATTGTTATTCTTTTCAGGTAAATGTTACACACAACTAAAATATACCGACATAGAATATAATATTTTAAAAAATATTGAACACAATAACCAAAGCAACAAAAACTAACAACTAAATATTTGTCATTTGTCGAATGTTGTTCAGAATGCTAAAGAATTTAATTTAGAAGAATAGTACAAACAAATATTTTTTTCCCACATGTTACTATTTATTTGTATTTACTTGACATGCAGACAATAAACGCATACACGCACTCGATGCAATCAAGCAAACACAAATTTAAAAAATGTTGTTATTTACACAAGTTTACGGGATATTTTTTTTAATACTATTGAAAGTGGTAAATAAGTGAGGAAAAATGTACATTTTTTTTGTTTACAATACGGAAACTGTAAGATATAGTAGATAACAATGCAAATACCAAATTGGGGGGGATTATAAATTTAAACGATACCCATAGTGCAAAGGAAAATCTATGGCAGCCGTGTAATGCAATATATTAAATTCGTTTATTTGTGGCCTTAACTAAGAAGCCAACATATTGTGTAAAAATTCTTGTGTCTACTCTATTCCAAATGACAAAAAAAAAGGAATAAGAATTTTTAAACAATGTCTGTTGATCCCTAAAAGTATACAAACAAATGTTGTCGAAACGGAAAAATGCATTACAGATTCAAAGGTCTTTTTAATTTTGCAGTTCAAATAAATGGGCTTTTTTATTTGTTTTAAATAACAAAAAAACAAAAACATGATATTTTAAATAAATAAAAATATATTGTTGCATTTGTATATATAGGAGGTATAATTTTAAGATTTTATAACGTATTTAGGTAAGGTAAGTGGTCAATTTATTTTGTTTGTCTAAGCTGATAACATATTCCTTTTAGATAACTCGACCAACTAAGGGGCGCTTAATTTTAAAGTAATTTTGAGCGAAATCTCGAAATACTCTAGTTGTACAGGACATGGAGTTTCTTGTTTTAATACTGTCAATAAAACAAATCATATTATTACCTCTTTAGCTGCCGTTTTTAAAGCAGTAGCGCAGCGTTTTTAAACTTTCTTTCGAATAACTTTAATTTTCATAATCTACCAAATGGTTTTTAATACGGGTAACATAACTCAACATCAACTAAAATAGCTACTATTATAAGATTGCGTCTTACCCTGGCACTGTAAAAAGCTCTAAAAAATATAATTTGAAAATTAAAAACAAAACTTTTAAACATAAGTTTATTCAAAAATTTGTTGGTTGAACTAGGGCCTTAAAAAACATCCTTCCTCTTTGATAGCAAAAAGGGCCATAAACAGATCATTCCTGATGATATTCAAGCACAAGGATGATAAGAACCATTAATTGTGTTCTAGAAGATGTTTGTAGAGCACATTGCTCACTCGGTTTTAATTAATAAGGAAGTTTATTTAGTCGTGGTAAAACTTTGGGCAAAACAAAATCCTTAGAATAGAATTGTACGATTGCAGCAACGTAGAACATTTATTTTAACTAAATAAATTGTTGTAGTACGAAATAGAAATACATAAGAGAAGTGAAAATAAAAAAAGATAAGAATGCGCTTATTAGTTGGTACAAAAATAATTCGATATGCAAAAGAGGAAAAAAAAGTTAAAAAATATTAAAAGAGGCTCTGATTTATGAACTCTAATAAGTTTTGCACATGAAAATAAAATTCAAAAACATTTGCTGATCCATTATGCCTTACATGTCTTTGATTTATATGTAATCAATTAGTGTTGTATAATGTGAAGCAATGATACATATTGTTTTTTTTAAATTAATTTTAGTCCATAATAATGCACAACCAATTATCAAGTTAAAGAAAATCCAGGAATCTATATTTTTTAATTATTTAAAAGCCCATTAAAAGACATATTTAAAATGCACTTAACGATTTTGCTTCAAATTTTCAAAAGTCCGAAATTATTAGTAACAAATTTCAATGACGTAGCACTTGATATCCAAAAAAGAATTACTGCCAATATTGGAAGATTTTATATTGGACGCCAAAACATTAAGTAGGTCCATACTCATATTCTAAACGACGTTGTAGAGTCAATGAATACCCATACAAGCAACTAAAATGTTTCCTACCGTACACATATACATAAGTACATATATGTATATATGTATAATTATATATAACAAAACTTGTTTTTGTTTTGTTTTTTTCCTATTTAAAGTATAAAAATATATATGTACATTATAGTGTTTTAACATCTAAAGTTAAAACCTGGTTTTAGCATTAAAACTATAAACAGCTGATTTTGTGTTCACACTACAAGTTTATTTAAATTAAAATGGTTTTAAATCACAGTTTGTCCAATATATTTATTGACAATATAATAAATTTCTCGTAGAAATTAATGTATTTACTGCAGTCTTTTTATATTTCTGTTATAATATTTACTTGACCAACTGTATAACAGCTGTTTTTGCTTATAAGAAAAACTAAGAAATTTTTAATATGCGCTCCCAAATAGAAGTTATTTTGTTGTCTGTCAATCAATATTTTAAAATTATGGCGAATGGAATCACGAAATGTTTTGTTTTGTAATTTTTTGGAACTTTTGCTGCTGTACCGTTGTTTAAATAATTTAAAGTATTTACATTTTTACTTTTGTTGATTGCGCTCTTATTTTTATCTGTTTTTAACCTTTTAAACTTGGTAGCACTGAATTTAGTACACCAAAAACAAAGTTGTATTTCATAAAATCTACTTAAAACCAAATCAAAAAAGATTTTAAGATGTTTTTAATGTTATTATTTTGTATGTGTAAAACCAGGTTTCTATATTGGTTTTAACGTTAAAACAAAATTTTGTGTTAAAATTTTTTTCATCAAAAATCGTATAGCAAAAACGTGTTCTACGCGAAATTCTAAGAATAATTTCCCAAGAAACCATGGGTCTGTGATCAAATCTTATCCCGCGCAAATCGATCTAAAAATGTTTTGCTCTCATTAGCAAAATAAAATATTGTGTTTTTCTTTCGAAGAAAATTTAAAATACGTATACTTAATTTTGTTCGTTTCATAAAATTTGTTTCATAGCTTTAAGTATTTTGTAGCAGTTAAAAATAAAAATATTAATTTTTTTAATAAGAAAAGTCTGTTAAGACTTTTATCTTAAAAGAAAACTCAGAATTTCTATCTCGCACAAATCATGAAGTGAAGCAATAGTTACAACATATTTTCGAATTTGCGCGGGATCGAAAATCGTGTTAGGCCTTTGGTTTCTAGAGCAAAGTTGCTTAGAATTATTCGTAGAATCATTTCCCTCCCCTACGATTTTTCATTGACAACCATACAAATCGACCCACTCTTATGTACATCATTTAAACATAATTGTTCTGAACAAATTTGCTATTAAATAAATTTGCAGCTTAAAATACTGGAATTCAAAATTTTCTCTTAATATTGTCCGTTTGCAAAAAGATATCATAAAACAGTAAAAACAGATCGAGAGGCACCCATACAAAAACAAAATTCAAAAACTATTTTGGCTACAACAAAACTGCATGCTCCTTTGCATTTGAAATTTTCTATTTTGCTGGTTTTTTCGTCTGAAAAGCATATTTAAATTACCTTAATAATTCCATTCATGTTTAACAACAACAATTTCCAAATGACACTTACATTTCAATTTGTTTACATTAAACATGTTTAATTTTGTTTTCTTCTTCTTTTACAGCTTTTTGCTTGGTAAAAAAAATTAAATTCACTACATGTCAGACACAAACGTACACAAAATTATGTTTTTCTTTTTGTACTTATATATACACGTGTATGAGTATATGTATGTATGAATGTAAATCTTTGAAGTTAAATACTTTAAAAAAACCAAGTTTGTCTAGTTAAATAAGAAAGAGGTAAAAAATAGAACTAAACAACTATTGCAGCAAGCAATCGACAGGAATAGAACATGTTAAAGTGTTTTTCAAATTGATATTAATTTACGAAAAAAAAATAGAAGAAATGCAAATTTCTGTTTCTTTTATTCTTTCAGAACTATTCTTTATTCAAAGTTTATATGACTACATGAGTGAGTTAGGAAAATATGTCTAACAAGAAAATAAAAAAAAGCTTTATAGTAAAATTTTAGTTCATATCCATTTGTATATAGTCACCCTACGCGCCATCCTAATAACCATCAAGGCGATCAAGATATTTCGTATCTGCCGACGACTCTTTACAAAACGTAAAGTCTTAATCTAAAGAAGATTTGTTGGTCTTTTGGTAAAATATTAAGACCAACCCCGACATATTAATATAACACTGGTGTAGTGGCCAAAGGTTAAACAGGTAACAGCAAGACCTATACTACTCAGGGTCTATTACCTTAGTTGTGTCCTAATCACTGGCGCTATTCTATACAATTCTCTTTAAACATTATTTGCATATTTATGTAAAAAAGGATGCCAGCAGAAGTATTCTTCGGATGCCAGGTATTGCTGTGATGAAACCTTGAGAACTGGTAGGACTTTAGAACGATTTGGGGATGATCTATGGCTTAGGGTAACTCATAGGATACAACCGACCCTGGTAGTATCTAGAAAATTTGAGGTTATAAGTTCTTAAAGAAAACAATGTCTTATTCAGACTATGGGGTTTGGTTGTAATAATCATGTGGGATTTACTAATGGATTCAAACAGGATAGTAGCGACTTAATGGCAGAGTCCGACAATATCTTAGGCGGAGTTATGCGACACACAAATTCACATAAGGAAATATTTAATAACGAAAGTTTTAGTAATTATTTCATTACTGCAAACATTTTATTTTACATATTTTACTTGCAGAAATTTCGACTTAATGTTATAATGTAGTACTTTTAAACTTTGTTCAAGTAGCAATAACTTTTTATATACAACAAGTAGTAAAGAACTACAGTAAAACGTGACGCAATCAATTTTTGTTCATATGTTTTGTATTTTTGGGCAAAAATTGTTTGAAAAAAATATTTCTCAAAAAATAGAAAGAAAAATAAAATTTTTCTTCAAGAATAAAGAAAATTTTGTTGATGAAAAGTTTTTGTCACTTAAATAAAGGAAAAACTCTATGAATTTGAAAAGAGTTGTTTTTGTTGTCCCAACAAACACATGCAATACAAATAGAATAACCAACATATTTACAACATGTTAATGTAGAAAAGTTTTAACTGAGGACAAAAAGTAGAAGTCTGTAGTAAATAACAATCAGACATTACATAGAGACAGAAAGCTTTTTAAAGTATATTTTTCAATTCAAATTAAGATAAAAATTAGAAAACCAAGAAGATATTCCTTAAACAGTGCTATTCAATTAGTAAATAAATCTTGTTTTTCTTCGTTTTAGTGTCTTGTGGCATTAAGAATAAATGGGTTTTAATTTAAATATTTTTAATAATTGTAATTTTTTTTAAATTTTAAATAAATTCACTAATAATGGTGTTTCTTTTTTATCTTTGCAGGTATGTTTAATGGCTTTTTATTAAATAAAAAAAATTAAGATAACGTAAGTAAAACGATAAATATGAAAATATATCTACATGTACATCTGTACATATACTAGAGGCCAATAAGTTTTACTACAAATCCATTTTTATTCTGAAATGTCCACTTTATCATTCATTCCCCAAAAATAGGTCTCATAAAAATACAATTTTTTCTCAGCAATTCTTTATACATCTTCAAACTCGTTTTGAAGGCGTTAAAACTCTATTTTGCCATCACATAAACTCTCATCATTATCCCGTTATCTATTCATAACAGCTTTTAAATCATTTTTCTATACACACTTGAAATAAACTAAAAAAAGGCCTCTTTATTTCATAAATCTAAACCACTCAATGTCAATAAATTTTTCTGAAGCAGCTTATTTGTTAGTGAGTGTGTGTGTATGTGTGCGGCTATATTTTTCATAAAACAATAAAATAAGAAAAATTGTTGATTTATTTAATATTTGTAAAGATTTTTCTAAGAGCACAATAATAACAACAATAAGGGTGCTCAATAAAAGCTGACAAGTAATGTGAAACAACATTTTAAAATTTGCATATTTCTTTTGTTTAATTGAAACCCCTACTTTTGTTGGTTTTTACTCTTAAAAAAAGGCGTTTCCTTGAGTGTTTTGCGTTGTAAATAATTTATGTTTTATAAAAACCAAATAAATTAAACTCATGCATTGATTTTTATATTTGGTCTTGCAATTGATTGCCTTTTTTCTATAAATACTTCAGCAAAAATGTTTGTAAAAGAAATATTACTTCTTTACGAAAAGGAAAAATACATATTTAAAAATAGAAAAAAAATATTTAGAATCTCACTTAAACTATAATCAAATATATTAAATATTGTACGAACTAAAATATGGTGTCTTATACAAAATAAAGTTATATATGAAAAACTTTATAAAAAAAAACAGTCTTATAAAGGGCATATAGTTGGTTTCAGGTTTAATCTTTTAATGTTATATTTTCTGTATAATGCTCTAAATATAACAAGGTCTAACACTAGGAAAAGTCTGTTTCAGAATAAAATATTGAAAAATATTTTCCAGGCTTGGAGTTATGCAAACTAAAGTCCCCTTACAATGTGTAATCTTCTCAAAATAATTGTGTTAATCTTAACAAACAAAAGTCTTAAACTTAAGGCTTAAGTGTCTTTTAAAGGCTTTAAAAATGAACAGATTTTAATTTTATATAAACAATATTATCTCATAAGCGAAAGTGGGCATTCTAATAACAACTAGTAAAGTCTTATTTGAAAAGGAGTCAATAGCAATGTCGATGCATAGTCTGTCAGAATACTTTTTTTACTAGGTCATGAAAACGTCCACGGATAAGTAGTGCATACAAGTGAGTTTTGCCCTCAAAATGGCTATTCGTCCATGAAAATGCTAGGCGTGTAACCTTTATATAACAGGACACGTTGTAGTCCTCAAAAATAAAGTCTTTGGCATTTTAAGAATTTGATAAACATTTAGCAAGCACCCCTTTTTACAAGAAAGGCCAGGCTTTCCGAAACATATGTAAGTGCTATTCGTGAAGGTTTACTAAAGAACGCAGATTTGTCAATACCATCCTAAATGTTTGAAGCTTAACGTCTTTAACGTCATGGTATTTTTTGTTTGTTTTTGAAGTATACTGTATCCATAACATAACGTAGGTCCACACACAACTGATTGATTAAGCGAAAAAAATTCATCTTTAGAAAAACTTAAATCTTTTATTGTTTTTGTTAAACAAAAAATTTTATTTTTATGTTTAATTTAACATTAGTTTTTTATATACTTTTGATATCTAATTTTTTTTTATTTTTTCCAATTAAAATACTTTTATGTTTGTTAATGACATTTAGTTTTTTAAATAATATTTTTTACTGAGTTGATTTTTTTTTCAAATTTTTATTTTTATGGTTAAAAAAAATTTCTATCGAATATTTATTATGTTTTTCTTTCTATTACTTGCATGTTGTGCAAACAATCATAAAATAGTTTTCTAATATATTTGCAATTATTATTTCACAAACAAATATATGAAAAAATAAACATTTATAAGTTTTTACTATTTGTTTTTTTTATTATTAATAAATAAAGAATATTTTTTTTTATTACAAAATCATTTTAAAAATAAAATAAACATGTTAAAAATGATTGAGAATTTTTAATACAAATGTAAATTGATGTATATTTAATTTATAAAATACTCTTTTTTGTAAATGTTATAAAAGTTTTAGAAAAAAAACATGAAATTTTTTATTGGAGTAGTAAAACATTTTTTTAAAAACTATTTATTTATATATTTTAGAAAATTATCCTTGTAAAATATGAAAATAGTTGCTTTACGGTTTCAAAAAGAAGTTTAAGCCATTAAATAAACTTATATAAATCCTAACAATTTGCTTTTTATACCCTTCACACACACACATGTGTTAAGG
>NDXZ01036948.1:0-10747 GCA_003055125.1 Paykullia maculata | reverse complement strand
ATTTTGAGTTGTGTCACTTTTAAACTGGGTGTGCGATATATTAAAACTGGCTCTCTATTTACTACATTAGGTATAAACAACTTTACATTTTATTGTTTTATGTGGTCGAGGTTGACTATTACTTTTCTCATAGTAAAATTGTTATTGAATATAACTTTAAGGAATTTTGTTTAAAAAAGTGTACAAGGCTGGTATGCGAGCAAATGTTTTTAGAAAATTTAACGTTTTTTTTAACTTCGGGCTTATGACCAAATAACAATTCAAACGTCAACCGTCTCCAAAGATGCTTATTAATGAAAAATAGTAAGTCATCTTTTCTTTAGAAAAAAATTAAATTGCAAACAGGAATGACCTGTATTTGCGATCTGGTTAAACATAGTTCGAAATTTAATGTTTTTTCCAATAACTATCCTTTACATCGTATTCTTTGTTTTTCAGTCTTTTACTTTAAATGGAATATTAGAAAATATTTTCAAGTCTATGATGAACAGCAGCAGCATAATTGGACATATTTATAAGTACTAGCTGCTACTTATTTGTGCAGGGAGATATATGGGTTCATATGTATGTATTTTATCCATGTCTTTGGCGGCATACGATGATGCTGTTGAGGATGGATGATGATGGTAAGCCAATATTGTGGTTTTATTATGTGGTAAAACCGATAAAATTTGCCAATAACTATTGAAGGCAGTATTACAGTAAATTTCTATATCATACAATTCTCGTTCATAGATGTAGCATGCTAATTGAACTTGTAAAAGTTTTCAATGAAATGTGGTCATTTAACAACCACAAATATGAAAAATCCAACAAACCGCTAACTATGATTTAATAAAGACATTTTAAAATTTTTGGATGAGTAATTTTTTTTAAAGAAAACATCTGCGTTTTTGTGTTGGCAATTTTTATATTTTTCTTTTAACAATCATTTTACTGTCAATGACGTTGTTGAATTTTTCTTTATACTATTTGCTATTGTTAAATAATTATAGAAAATATATTAAAGACAAGATAGTTTATTTGTTTTACTAAAGGTTCATAAATATATTGCAAATCCATTACAAAAGATTTTTCAGCTGTTTGAAATTTTATTTGAAAATGCACTTTTAAATTGGGGTCTATATTATCACACCACCACTCTCTAGCAATAAAATCTAAAGCAACTTGGTTATATTAGATTACTGCAGCTTGTAAATCCAATTTTCTAAATAATTTCATGCATTAAAGTATTTCAGCAACTTAATAAATTAAAACTGCTCTCGCTGCGAATTTGATGATAATTGCAATCAGATGTTTTTTTTTTGGTATTGATAGTATAAAACAGAAATAAACTAAATCGAAGTAGAATATAATTATTATTAAATAAACTTAATAATCATGGTTTATGAATTTTCAGATAATGTGTTAACTAATGGAAATTTAATTTTTTTTCAATTAAGTTTTTCCAGGCATTTAAAGTTAAGATTTATAAATAAAGAATTTTTGGGCTTTATTTGAAGCTTATTACGTAATGCAAAACCTACAACTATCAAAACATAACGTTTATTCAAACAAGCAATTTACTAGTTACACATTAAAGGGTAACAAATGATGCACTTAGCATTCTTGGCAACAGTACCGTGCAATTTCTAACATACATATATATATTTTATTTTTCTATAATTTTTATTTTTATTATTTATTAAACTTTTTAATCTACACATTTTCTAATAATCTTAATTATTAGCTTAAATTAAATTTTTTTTTATTAAAATTGTGATACATTAGGGACGAAATGCAAAATTCAAACCCTTCATTCAGACAATAATTTTCTACATTGCATCAATGAAATTTGTCATTGAAAGTCAGCTAATGCAGCCCTATGAACCTAGTATAAAACTATGTTAAAGGAATGAAACCAGTCATTGACCTAATGAAGCCAATTCATTGTTTTAAAGAAAGATTTTCATTAAATAATAAAAAACCCTTTATTTAATAAATGTAAACATTTAAAAGGATAAATAAAATTTATTTAATTACAAGAAAATATTTATTTGTCATATTAATTACTTTAAATTTTTAAGTTAGTTGTTAGTTTAAGCTGTCAACATGCTGCATTTCACTAGTGCTTATATCAGATCATCAGTAGACTTTCAAACCATTTCTTCAAAAATTAAATAAGAATACAAAAACAAATTTTAAAAAATTTAAAAACAATCAAACATGTTTTCAAAAAAAACTACAAACAAATATTCTTACATTGATGTTTTTCTTTTCCCTTATATGTATTTTTAAAATTGTTTAATGAAACGATTTTTATTGCACAGTGAACTAAGAAAAATCTATGAAAAGCTTAAATTGGGAGACCATTTGGGCAAAAAAAAATGATATTTTATCTAAAAATGTTTAACATAATGGAAACTTGACTTTTGTTTCAATTGAAAGTAGCGTAGTCTTTTATGCTCGGATGAACCAAATTGTAAAATATAAAGCGACTACCGCAAATAATACAATGTTTCATAAACTAAGAGAAAGTCAACTGTTTTTATTAAATTTTATATTTCATAGTATGATCTAATTCAAGCTTTTTCTAAATCACACTACTTGCAACCAAGTTACAGAACAGGCGTACAGGTTTAAATGCCTGTAAAACATAAATATTGATTGATTTTGTTTGACTATAATAGGCACTTTACGTTGCAAACAAAGTTCCAATTTTTGGCAGCTAATTTTTACCCTAAATGCCTTGGCTTCAAATGAAATTAATATCTTCCAACTTCGGTTGTTCTCAATGTCAAAACGATTGTCAAAGCGGTATTCGATGTACCTCCGTCTCCTGTTTCACAGTATAGGCCCTTCACAAAGAATATGCACCGATGTCTCTGGTTACAACTCGCAAAACTGATATGTAAGACAAGACCGAAACGTTTTCTTATTGTCAAATGTTTTACAATGCAGTTACCAGTACAGTTATCGGTCAAGGTTCGTAGGTTATTTCATTCAAATATAGTAGTCGCTTGATTTTAGCGTTTGATGGAAATGTGCTTGACGTCCAGTATAATTTTTTATAATACTTTTTGCCGTTAAAATGTCAATAGTTGACGAAACACTTGTAGCAATTTTAGCAAAGTTTTGTCTAATTTCCTTTTGAATTTGAGTTTTTTTTTGAGAAATTTTAACAAATATTATTTAAGGCTGAAATATTACACACACTTATTACTTATATATAAAGCCTAAACAAACAAAAAAGTATATATATGTATTTAATTTAAATTTATTTAAATATAAATAAATCCACATTCTTCTTTTTTTGACGTCCCAAAGTGCATGCAAAGAGCGATAAGTTTAATCAATTTACCTCATACTTTTTTGGTGTCTTGATTTTTTATTAATTAAAATATGTATGTACATATGTATGTATGTCGTTAGAAAAATGATTTTTCTCTAATAACCTTTAAACAAAACCTTCAGCCGCTTTTTCTATAACCACGAATTTGATATGCAATTGCGAGTCATTGTAAGTTCTATCATCATGTAGTAATTTGCTGTATTAAAGAATAATTAAATTTTTTTTTAAGTCTCATTTTAAAACAAATTTAACTAAATAAAACAAACATTAATACATATTGGCAAATGAATCGATAGTTAAAAGTAAAAATATCTATTTGAAAAAAGAATAGGAATAGTTGTTTTGGAAAAAACTAACACAAAAAATCTCCTGAATACAGACTAAATCACTAGTTTTAGCCGCGCGGAAAAGAGAGTAAAATATGCTGTATGGCAGACAGACAAATACATTATATACACTTTTCGCCATCGGTGATACATGATTTTAAAGAATAAAAAAAGTTGAAAAAATAACATAAAAAAACTTTTAAAAGAATTGTTTCGAAGAGACAATTGTAAATGCTGAAGGGCATTATATGTACTCCAACAATGATGATTAAATGTATTCGTAGTTAAAACTAAAACAAAAAAAGCAGTAACAATGTTGGTTAAAGCAGCCGTTGCTACCGCTTTAAATGATGATGCGACAACTTTACTGATGACAATGAAAATTCATATTATGTACATATGTATGTATGTACAATATACTTTCATTTACTTTTTCGTCTTTTCATGGCAGTTTACAGATATCCGTAACGATTTTAAATTTTTAAATTAAATGTCAGAATAATCTTATAAAAACCTTTATATTATATTTTTACAAGTTCTTTCATTTGAAGTTTTTGGTTTATAATGCGTTTTTTCAGTTGGAAAATTAGGCCTTAAGTAATATGTGCAACCAAAATTAGCAATAGTAAGGAACAAATGTGAAAAATGTTGTTTTAAAATATTTATTCAGATAAATAAGAACATAAGAATACATTAACGTTTATAAAACAAATAAAATTTAAAAGGATATTTAAGAGATGTTAGAGAAAGAGACAGCGGTAGGTTAAAAATGGGAGGTATAGGTACGGAAATAAAAATAAATAAAATAAAAATTACTTCTGTCATATTTTGCGACCATACTTTACACTTGTCTGTGGTTACTTAGCTAGCTAACCTAGTTTGGAATACCTTAACAATACCTTACAAGGTTGCTCACAACTTTTAAGAGTAATATACATAGATACAAGTTTAAAAAAAATGTTTGCCATAGTCACAGCTTTAGAAAATCTTTATAACCAGGTTTCATTTTAACAAACCTTTAAATAATTGATTTTCTGAAAAAAAAACCTTTTTAATTTCATTATCCGAAAAATTTTTATTTTATAGCTGAACAAAAACAATACCTTGTATGATAACAAAACAAAACAGGAAAACAACGATAAACATACATACATATTCCTCTTTCTTCGTATCAACTATAGACTGTCAACTTCCCAATAAAAAAAGCAACAGAATACAAGGGAAAAATCACAACAAACAAATGGACATAAACATATTGACTTAAAACATCATCATCTCACTCCTCCAACAGAAACAAACCAAAGGAGCCAACATATAATTCCAGCCACAATAGCAGAGTTCAGTTTATATTTTTGCAATTTTTATGATGTGTCTGTACATGACATCACACTGATAACTCATAACTACTAAATGTGGGAGAAGGGTATTAAAAAAAAAACAATATTTGTTTTAAACTTACTTTTACATTCATTGGCATCAGTAACGGTGGCACGTCCCCATGGCCGATCAAAGTAAAAGGGTTTACATCTTTCACATTCCGGTCCGGCTGTATTGTGTTTACAAGCACATGTCATTGTTAACTTGGCATTTAATGGAAGCTTAGTATTTGTCGACAATGCTGGTGATACGATTGATGAAGAACGACCAAAGTTTAAGCTATCATCGAAAAATTCACCTAAATTGTCTAAACCAGTGCCACCACCATCATCATCCTCATTATTAAAATAACTTTCCTCGTTAGAACTAACATGAGCAACACATTCAGAAGCATGACCATTGCATTTACAACGTCCACCCACAGCAAAATCTGAAACTGCATAGTGCTGGGAAGTGGCTAAGAGATCACGTACAGTGGACTCAGGTGTGGGTTTTTCAGAAGATGATGATTTGTGTGTGTATTTTAAAGATGAAGAGGGATACAAATTTTTATTGGTGGTAACAGAATGGGTAGTAGTTGAAGCAGTTGTCGTCGAAGGTGAAGTACTAGACATAACTAGATTGGCGGCTTTATTTTTATAGTGTTTTTCATAATTTAGGGATTTTTGCTTATAAACATTAGGACGTTTTGGCTTAAAAGGCAAAATATTAATACCATCATTGGCATAATCTAAATCCAAATCATCGCCTAGCTCCAAATGTTTTTTTGGCTCAGCATAATCTTCCATATCATCGTCATAGGGCACACTGTCATTTTCATGGAGATTATAATCATAATCATCTTCGCTCATATCTTCATCCTCCTCATCGTCTTCTTGGCTGTTCCCCATTTCATCACTAAAACTGTTGGCGTTTTCTTTGTTATCCAATTTTGATTGTATGTTTATCAGCTCTTTGGGTAATTCCAAACGGTGAAAAACAACACGTATATCAGTAGCAGTAACCCAATCTTGTAGCACTAAAGAGGAATCTAAATCATTAGCCGAAGGTCGACCTTCTAGAGTATTAAAAGCAAATCGGTTGGTATTGCCATCATGGTGTGAATTCATGCATCTAGCCTCTTGCTCATTGAATTTACTTATTTTGGCCCTATCGGGACGTCCATAGAACTTTTGACAGAGCGAGCTGTAAAATTGGAAAGGCTGCCAAGTTTGACCATAATCAGAGCTCTTATAAATGGCCATAGAATCAGGTTTGGGTGACTTTGGGCAGAAGGACAAGCTCACATAGGTTAACTCGTATTTTTTGCCTAATGATAAGGTCAAAGTAACATTATCGGGAGGTGCTGCATCTGGATCTGATGGTACTGAAACTGTAGCCGAACGCCAGCAAGTAACATTATTAGGATTATTTAAATCCGTAAGATATTGTGATGGAAATTTCATATCTGAACGAGAGTTGTCACACATGTGGCACTCATCCATGAGTCCATCACGTTTCAGTTCACAATACCTTTCGGGTTGACTAGTACCACAGGTGCTGGTTGCCTGCACCGGATTTCCGTAGGCAGCATTAACAAAACTTGGCAGACATTTACGTGGTTTTCCCTCAAAATAACAAGGATCATTATTGTTTTTACCACTTGACAATAATGATTTAGCCAAGGTCATACTGGCAATACAGCAGAGCACTAAAAGACTGCTTAACCATAAATTAGGCTTTTGTAGGGACATTTTTTTGTAGTGTTGGTTAAATTGTTTAATTTGAAAATTCTAAACACACTTTTTACAGGTATTTGTTAACACTTTTTTTAAATTAAAAACATGATATACAAACACGTTTTGTAATTTTTAATTAACTTTTAAATATGCGTTTTTTCGTTTTCTTTTTAGACAATTTTTTTTTTTAATTCTTGTAATGACTTCAAAATGTATGTAGGTATAATTTATTGTGTAGAAAATTTTTAATTACAAACGCTTTGAAGAGCCTAATTATCTAGACAATATAAATTATGTTTTTTGTTGGTTTTTATAAATCTAACACCTTTTATTTAAGAGCCACACACACACTGACTAAAAAGAAATTTTTGTGTTTAAGTCCATTAGATGACGATGGTAGTTTTGTGTTCATGTCACGGTTATGACTGCACTTTAGCACTTACTTTGATGTTTTTTAAGCATGCACAGCTTAAATAAATCTTATTTTTATAAACCAAAACATGCTAACCAATGTAAAAACCGGTAAAATTAAAATTTACACCAATTTGCATAGGACGGCAAAGACAACAAACAATGTTACTGTGTACAAAACTTACATGTTAGCACGACTTTAAACAAAAAATACTTTTTAGTTCCAATTAAAGTCTGCAGGTTAATGATTTGAATTCACTAAAGCCGTCTTTAAGTGTACCTTATTCCTCTTTTAAATTTGTGTAAAAAAAAGTTTTTTTTTAGTAAGTTGAAAATTATTTTTTCATTTTGACGGCCAGCATCCGTTGATAATGGTCCTTAACCATCAGCTGCTGCCGTTATTCTGTTTTCACAAACACCAACACTATTAGTCAAGCACAAAATCACTACAGCATCCTTTTATTATTTCTCTCTGTACCCTTTTGTAAGTGCATCATCACATTGTTTTATTTAACTATCGAAATTGAAATCAACACTTTTTTCTTTAGGTACCTACGTGTGTAAACTTTCTTTGTTGTTATTTACTAGTATAATGTTGGGGTTTCTTTTCGTGCATTTTTAGATATGTTGAATTTCTATCTCTATGTAAAAATATTCACCACACTTCCGTAAAACCCGTTAAGCTTTCATACACTCGCAATCGAACGTTTAATAACTTGCTTCAACATTCTTTTTGCACACCCGTCTTATTCGCGCGCCATCGTCTTATTTTTGTCACTATGAACTCCGTTGTTTTGTTTTGACTGTTATGTGGTCCTTCACACGCTTTACCGTTATAGACTCTCCCGTACCGTACGATGTTTACCAAACGAGAGCTCCATTAATACTGATGCTAAATAAAAATTCAACACTAAAAAAATATTTGTCGGTCTACGACAAACCAGATAGAAAACCCCCACATTCGTATAGGAGCACACACTCTTTTGGTAAATTGATGTTAAACTCTCTGGCTCTCTTTGGAATACAAAATATGTTTGTAGTTAGGAGCTGCATTTAAATATTTCTAGTACAAACTTTGTGCGTCCAATTGTTTTGTTTATATTTGCTTGCATGTTTATTCAAGCGGCCAATTGGTTTAATATATTTGTTTACACTCTTATTAACAATTTTGCAAATTTATATTTTTTTTTTCAAATCTAGGGTTTTTATATAAGTACATATGTATATAATATATACTATACATGCATGATTTATCTACGAATATAAGCAGAATATTTAACGATATTTTGCATTACGTTATTCATTTTTGAAAAGAGTTTTTAACGTTTTTTTTTTTGTTGTCAGTATTGTTACAGTGTTTAGAGGGCGGCAAGTTGTCTAACTCTTGTTAATTAATTTTCATAATATTAGTTTGCATATTTCTGAAAACAACAGCTTAGAGATTTCCGTGCGCCGGCCAATTTTGTTTAGCCTGTAGATGACTTTAAGACTTTATACATACATACATATATTAAATGTAAAATTTACATTATAAATACACTTCTTATTGCAGACTTTAGAACAGAGTATATAAGTTTTCTTTATGTTATTTTTAACAAAAATGTGTGGTTTATTTTATTAATTTTGTGTTACCTTTGAGCTATTTTTATCTATTTTACCTGTATTTTTAGGAAAGCTAAGTTGGCATAAAGTCATCTCAGGTTTTTGTTACTACCAGGGATGCCATTATTAGTAGAATTCTATTAAAGTTGGTAAATTTATTTTTCTACTCATCAGAAGAGTAGGTTAAATCAAATGTTAATAGATTTGACAAAAAATATATTTTTTAAAGTAATAAAACTAACAAAATATCTATAAAATACTAAAGAAAAAAACATTCTTACCTCTTGATATTTTAATAAAAACTGCCGCATAGTCCCGCAGCTTCTAATCCTAAGCATTGGACATTCTTATTGTAAAATCCTTGATCAATGAGGTGTTTTTTTAAAAACACTAACCCAGTAACATTTATATAATAAAAATATATATTATTTATTTTGCTTGACTTGTAATTACATAATTTATTTCTTTTTGAAAAATTTGTCGAACAACGCGTGTTTGTATATTTTCTTTTCAAATTGAGTTTTTATAAAAGATATTTAATATAAATTTAAATTTATCAATTAATCGACAATTAAATAGTTATTTACCTTTTTTTCAATAGTTTTACATTTCATGTGAATCAGTGCGACATTAAGAAAAATCAGTGCAAAATTTTTGGAAATTATTTATTTATTCCCTATGTCATTAAAAAAACGGCCCTTTGTTGAGTACGTATTTTGTTAGTTTAATAAAGATTTTACTTTATTATAAAATATGTCTTTTAAATGTTCTGAAAATTAATGTTTTAAATGATTTTGGTACTTTAAAAAAAAATTTAGGGAGGAAAACAGTTTTTAAGTGACATCCCTGCTTATTACGGCCTCTCTTACTCTCTTTACCCAAACAAAATACTTGAAATAATTTCGCTCTTTTGAAAATTTAACTTTCTCAAATATCTCTTGCATTTCTGTGATTCGTTTAAGTGGATTGTATTTTAACAGAAATTACTTAACAGTATAAATTTTGAACTTGTACGTTATGTAATCCAAAAAATATCTTAACAGTGTTAATAAAAACATATTTTGCTAACATTTAGGTTTGATGAGTGAGAAGTCTGAACATGTCAAACCATCATTAAATCAGTGTTGTTTAATATATGTATGTACATATCTATAAATTTTGTAAGCCATTTACAACATACATACGTATATAATCCTGTTGCTGTGTGTTATGTTCAGTGTTGTCATATTATATTTTAAAAATTTTGTAGTTTCTAAAAAAAAAACTTTTTTCTTACAAATGTAAAAAGATTAAAATTGTATCGGTAAAATCATTAATGGAAACATTGACTTAAGCTACAAATAGTTATTGTTAAACTAATCTTAGTGAAAGACTTTCAAAAATATATTATTATTTTAAAAATATAACTAAATTTATGTATCCTACTTCAATTTTCAAAAAACTTTTTTTATTAGAAAAAAACCTAAAAAGTCTTTTTTCCATCTCAAAAACCTAGCAAAAAAAGATAAATCTTCCAATACGACAACACTGCTTATGTTGCATGTGTGATATTTACACGCTTTCGTATGATTATCCTTAAAATAGGCAATTATATTTTAACTTTTTTTATTTCTTAATTAAGTAATACATAAAAATAAAGTTTGTCACGTGCATCAAATTAATTTTAAAGTATGTAAGTTTTTGTACTACTTGATTGGTTAAAAACATTGTGGCCGACCAAATTTCCGATTCATTTCAAATTATTACTTGACATTGATGGATGTAGTATGTATTCGTTTTTATATTTTTGAAGTATAATTAATTATCTTATGAATTTGTCATACAAGATAGACAAGGATAGAAAGGGATTAAAAAAAAATACATACAAATAAAAGATTATTTAAACAAAATATACATATCTACAAGTGAGCATACATACATACATACCATACAACAATCAACTACAATTCAACCTGAGAATAAAAATAGTGAATTATAAGCTT
>NDXZ01036942.1:0-10197 GCA_003055125.1 Paykullia maculata | reverse complement strand
AATAACTGTTTATTTAAGAAAATTTTCATTTAAACTATATAGAATGGCTTATCAAAAGTAAAAAGAGACCTTTAGAAAACTAAACACAATCAACTCATACACTTACTCACCTACACTAAAGCATATCTACATACGCATTTATTCTCACTAATTCGGGAATTGGTGCAGAAAAAGACAGAAGAATAGCAAGGAGAGAAGCACTCATAAATACTATGTACACCAAACACACACACACACATACTAATAATAATTTTAATTTATTCCCGTCGTTCCAAATTGGAGCATAGGGCCATATAAAACACACATAGAAAACACACACTTTAATTGTTTAAATAATTGTCCAATACTTTTTGTTGTAGAGGAAATGTTTTTATTTTTTTTGTATTCTTAAAGTGATCGTAGATGAAAACGCTGGTTCCCAATCTTTTCACGTGTCATTTATCAAAATCTATCGCAAAAATTTTTTTTATTTTCAAACAAATTCTATAGAAAAAAATTATAAAAAAGTTTTTGTAAAAAAATACTAAGAAATATTTTTTAGAGAAAAAAAAATTTTTTTTTTGTTGGAAATAAAAGTTAATGGAACATATGGATTTTTTTAAGACAAACTTTTTCTTAAATATATTCTATTTTGAGAACTAGGGTTTAGTCTGGCTCTGGCTGTACTATAAATTAATATTTATATTTAAGATTTGAATACTTATTGTTAGTTCATGGAATGAAGATACAATAATAAAATTATGTTAGAAAAAAAAATTTTTTTTCTTATATTTTTTATTAAAAAATAATAAAGAATATTAAAAAGTTTTCTACAAAAAAAAATATTTAAATTTTTTTTTAAAAAATCAAAAACATTTTCTCAAAAAAAAATATGTTTTTTTTTTCTTAATAAATAAAAACTTAAAAAATATTTTTAAATAAAAAAATATATATAATTATTTAAAATTGTCTCTGACAAAAAACAATAGTATACAAAAATTGAAATTTACCAAAAAACTTAACGTTCATGCAACCCCTTTTCATTTAAACACTACTACGCTCATGCAAGCTCACGTGGTTGTAACAAATAATAAATCATGATCTTTCTTAAAAGTTTCTAAGAAAATAAAATTATTCCAAAATTTTTGTAAAAAGATTATTTTTATATTTATTGAAATTAAAAAAAAAAGAAATTTTAAACATTATCTATTTTCATAAACAATTTTCTACTCAAGAATTTATTAAACATTTTCTATATAAAAGAAAAATGTTTACTGTTTTTTTTTTAAATAAAGAATTTATTTTTAAAGATCTGTTATTAACAATAAAAACACAAACATGTAATAAGATATTTTAGTTTTTCAAACATTTTTTAAATTTTTTATTGAACATTCCGAAATTGTGTTACAAGCGAAAAAAAAGTAAGAACGATTTAACAACACTGTAAAGTTACATCTGTGCAGTTTACTTGATCTGTATTGAAATTGACAAATTATTAGTAGAATGCCATATACAACAATAATAATTTGTAATTATTAAAACACATTGAGGTTAATATTTATTTGTTTTTCCCATCAAAATAATAATTACTTTACGTTTCTCTATAAAATGTTCTCTAACAAATGCAGCAGCCATTTAGCACAAATAACAAAAACATTTAACACATTTTTTTCTTAAGTTAAAACTCCTTTTTTAATTTATTACAAAATTAACACTGTTTTTATTAAAAATGTAGAAAATAAACTGAATAAATTACGCCAAAAAATAAAATACTTTCGATTATTTTTCATATTATCTTTTGCTGGGTCTCTATAACAAGAGAATAAATGGAACACAAATATCAATATGAGAAAATGTAGAGGAATAATTGTAACATATGTACATATCTTTGGACTTCTGACAAAACGTCTTAAGTCCAAAAGTCAAATTTTTCCAAGATAGTTAAAGAATAAAGAAAAAACAACAAATTTGATTTTTATTTACGTGATATCTCTTATAAAGATGTACTATTCTTTGTAAAACGATTATTCCGATTACTTAAAACGAAGGGTCTTGAAGAGTTTACCTTAATGTTTACAAAACTTAAATATTTCTCGATTTCGACTTAAGATGTTTGCCAGAAGCCCACAGATATATGTATATATATGTATGCGTGTACAGTATATTATAGATAAGATTAGCCTGTGGGTTTGTGAAACAGAGTAAAAACATTAAGTGTTTTTTTTTGGAGCTGTTATCAATTACAAATAAATATTAAAATGAAGTAAGACACCAACTAACAGATAGTTGTAGAAGAGAGATGTGTATTTGTATAGAATAGGGAACATACACAAAAAAAAAAGTAGAGCACTTTTATAATAACAACAAAACAAGCAGACAACAAAACAAAATATGATCGAAGATTAAAACAAAACACATTAAATAAACGATAAACTAAAGGTCAAAGCAGTATTTCCCAATTTTTTTTTTAAATAACATTAACTAAAATGTATTGAAATTTTCTATAAAAAATCTTTAATTAAAATATTTTCAAAAAATGTTTACATTCAAAAAATATTTATCGAAAATTTTTTATTTAAAAAGAAAGTTTTTAGAAAATTTACCAAAAATATTCAAAGAAAAAATATCATTTTCGAAAAAAAAGAAAATGCATTTAAATTAAAAAAAAATATTTAAAAAAAAAATATATATTTTTAATAATTAAAAATTATAATTCATTAAAAAAAATGTTACCGAAAATACTATTTAAAATATGTTTTAAATAAATTTTAAAAAAAATTGTAAACCCAATTTATTTCTGTTTATGATAACCGGCCAAAACAAAATTTCAAAAATTTTAAAATATTACAAGTTTATTCTAAAAAAATAAAATTTATTGCATTTTTTTCTCAAAAAGAAAATTTACTGCAAAAGAAAATAGATAAATGTTTTTTGTAACTAGAAAATAAAAAAAAAACTTTGTATCTCCTAATCATCAAGTTGGGAAGCACTGGTTTAAAAATATTAAAATATTATAAAAAAAAAGAAACTCAAAAATAGTTTTAAATTTAATAAATATTTTTTTTATTTAAAAGAAAATAAAACAACACATTTTTTCACTACCACATACACAATTGTATGTATGTTTACCTGTTGCATATGCCGGTTCGATTTCCTCCTCCGACTGCAATTGCTGCTGTTGGTGGTGTGTAGTTGGCACAGTGGGTATGGGCACTGGTATGGGCAGACGTTCATAATGTATGCACTCGTGATGATATTGATGATGACCATGGCCATTGTGTATGGTGCTAAGAGAACTGTTACGTCCTCCACTGCCACCACTACCACAACCATTAAGACCACTGCCGGCACTGCCATGACGTACAATGTGATGATGTTGATGTGAAGTTGCCTGATCTAGACCGCCCATACAGGGACCACTGCCAAAAACACTACCACCACTACCGCCACCCGAATCATCGGTGGTAGTGGTGGTATTGTGACAGCGACTCGAACAACGTCCCAACGAACCACTGCCGCCACTGTGAGTATGATGGCCGCTAGCCATGCCCACTAAATGGGCTGACATATGGCCTATGTGAGTAACACCCGCTCCGATACCGCCTCCAGCCATAATGGAGCCACAACCTGGGCTAGAATCGGAACCAGAATCATGACCGGGACATGGACCAGCTGATCCTGGCCTAGAGCCTATCAAACTCATAGTGGAATGTGGCGGTGTTATCGACGATGATGTTTGCATATAATGATGTGTGTATGGATGTGGATGAGGTACATCATAATCGCCCGTGTCAATAGGACCACCGGCCAACATACCAGCACTGCCACTGCTGCCATGCACCACATTAACCAGATGTCCCGTACTGCCCTGCAAACAGCCCGCGGAGCCATGAGCACTGCCAGGACCCACTGCTCCGTGGCTGCCGTGATGACTGCCGCCACCATGTATACTACCATGAGCACTGCCGCTGCGACTGTGCAATGAAACGCCACGCGTTAGTGTATTATTGGCTGATTGTATGGATGAGACAACCGCACCACGGCACATAATGTCCGACAATTGATTGGCCTGTATATCAAAATATTTGGACTTTTATAATTCAACAAGCGCACACGCATTTAAGATTAAAACAATTTCAAAACGGTTTGGCGTTAAGGCGATGTGATAAAAATGCATTTAAAATGGTTGTCCAATGATTTTATGTGATCAACGTTAATAGAAGATTTTCAAAATGGTATGATTGATCCAGTATTTAAACAAGTTTATTTGCAATGAATTTTTTTTTTTAAGTTTTGCAGAGTTTGCCATGAAAATATTTTGCAAAAAAAATCAAGAGATACAACAACAAAAATTATATTTTAATTAATATGAAAATAGAACTTGTGAAATGATGTTTAAAGATAAGAAAAAAGGCTGCTTACAAACACCAAGAAGAACTTACTAACGGCTTAAAAATATAGCATCCTTTAAGTAGGCAATACTTTTTTCAGTTTAAAGAAGTCCCAGCATATGCTTCTAAATTTGAAAATAAAAACAAAACTTTGTATTTCCAAAACAAATTAAAGATTTTCTTTTTTATGATGTCTAAAACTATGCTTTGATTTTTTCAAATTTAATTAACCTATAAGTAGTTCTTGGTTTCTTGCAACTTTTTTCTTTTTGATATATTTAAAATATTTTATTTTTCTGCTTACAAGGGGAACAATTTACGATACCTTATTATAAGTCCATACCTGTGGACTGTCCAAACGATCCAGCGATTGACGCCGCGAGGGATAATCGTCGGCCGCAAACATTTGCTGAGCAGCCGGACAATTTTTGTTCGAGTGTTGATGCAGATATTGTTGAGAAGATGTGAGAGGATGGTGTGGTGGTGGCGGTGGCGGTGTTATAGAACCACAAGGACTTCCCGGACATGGACTACCTGGACAAGGACTACTACAGCGACTGCGACATGAAGGGCTATAGCAGAGATTGGCCTGAGTGCCCGAGGGTGTATTAGGACATGTATTTGAAGCATTTGCTGTTGTAGTTGTCAAGGGTTGTGTTACCACCGCCGCCGCTGCTGCTGCAGCTGTAGTTGTGGTGGTATTACAAGGTTCCTCCTCGGGCTGTTGTAGATTGACGGGCAGTGGGGTGGACTGGGTGTTACGACGTGGCGAACGACCACGATCCACTGTAGTAGCACTCCAATAACCCCAAGCCATAATGCACAATTGTGTTGAGTTGTGTTTTAGGCAAAATGTTACAAAGCAGACGAGATAAACTCTAAAAAGTAGATTTTTTTTGCGTTTTAGTCTTAAACTAAATTGTAAAATTCCTTGAGTTCATTTAGTTACGTTTCTTTGAATTTCTTTAATATTTTAAATATATTTTTGTATTCCTTTTTTGTGGTTTCAAGATTTCATTTAATTCGATCTTTTTTATGTTGAGGGGTTTTCTACTTGGAAAAACCACACCTTTTTTTGCAGACTATAATAATTGTGTAATAATTTTTTGATTTTATTTTATTTATTTTTTCTTATCCAATACACAGAGAAATAATGCTGTTACAAACACAAACTTAATTTCACTTTTTATGTCCATCCTGGTGGCACTTAAACCACTTTTCTTATTCATAACTTTTTGGTTTTTTTTTTTTTTTTTTTTTTGGTTGGTTTGTTCTTCACAAAATTTTCACTTTATCAAATCAGTATAAGTAGTAAGTAAAAGAAGAAACAAAAATGGAATCCAAAAGAAGAAAAATAATTAAATAAAATATGTAATAATGTTGTGCATAATAAATCTATACAACAGATTCAAATCAGAGAAATCTTCTCTTTATAAAAAAATCCAAGAACATCGTTTTTTTTTGCCTGAATACCTTTCTTTGGAATAACACAAATTCTGTGATGTGGCGGTGATAAATAATTACAATAAACAAGTACGAGTAACGTGGTAAATAATGGGAATAATGAAAGGGATCAAGAAATACACAAGCATTTTGCGGTTGGCAAAGTCAAAAGTACAATTCGAACAATTAATAATGCATTGCAGTTGTTTTACTGTTTTTTATTATCATTTTTCTTTTTTTTTCTTTTTTTGCTGCTCCTTATACTCCTGCTGGTGCTTCTGGCTGAAGTCGCTAACGTTAATGTTGCAAACCTTGTTGCTGTAGTTGTTGTATAGGAAGATTTTATGGGAGTGTATAAAAAGAAGTCCGTAACATAAAACTTGCACAACACACAACATTCAGTCTTGTAAAGGAATGTCAAATGAAAAATCAACACTATGCGAAAAGAAAACACTAGTTCCTTAGAGAGGAGAGAATGTTAAATTAAACCCCAAAAGATTTAGCAGAGAGTGAGAGAATTTTAAAATATTTTCTCATTTAAAATGAAAAGGGCATAGAGTTTTCAAATTTGAAAATGTTAATTTTTGTGCTTTCTTTTATAATTAAAGTACTTTTTAAAAATAAGGTCCTTTTTTCCAAGAGCGTAGAAATTGTTGAAATTGTTTTGCGAGAAGAGAATTTAGGGGAAATCTTCCTTTACAATTAAATTTAATTAAAAAAATATTTTTTTTTAATAGATTTACATTTTTTTAATATGAAATTTGTTAAAATTAGATAATAAAACGTATTACGAGCTGCCAACTAGAATGCCGGTTTACGCTAGAAGTTCATTGACAAAATGTTTATGTATAAAAAACTTTTATCGGCTGCTAAATTTTAAAAAAATCAACTCTGAAATTGGCAGCATTTTAGCAAAGACAATAACTATATTGTCTATTGTCTTTGATTTTAGCAATATCTTCGAATGCCAAAACCAGGGATTGCCGTTCGATTTTTATACAAATTTGCAAAAATTTGGCAGAGCTCACTAACAAGAGTTAAGCACTTTGCTGTCTACAGTTTGTAACTGTATTATAATTCAACTCTGTTCTAACTTCACGCCAATTTTTCATTATAAATATGGCCGTAACTAACGTAACTTACGCACACAAAGTCGCGAAGAGCTCCTACAGCGTGCGGCAGCTTAAGATTTCTTAAGGTATACCATTCAAAAGTTCTGAGTTTCATCTTCTCAATCCGCTGAGAAACTTAAAATCGGTTGATATTGAACTAAGTTACTAACTATGATAAGTGCATTAAGGCGCGGAAAACCGGGTTTCTAGCCGAATTTTAAGATTTTGGAGGTGTTTGACAAATTTCAACAACAGATTCTTGTTGTACTCGACAATACATACAACAAAAATAGTATGACTTTTTAGGTATTTTTTTCTGTCGCCTAGTGTTATCTAAGAACTTGAAAATATTACTTTTTTTAATAAATAATAAAAAAAAAAGTGGCAACGCTGCTCTAAACTTAAATTGCATCAAAAGACAAACCATTAGTTTGCGATGCTATTGGTAAAAGGTAGAAACATGCAGGGTTTAAAAAGCTGTATGGAAAAGCAACTGTTTGCTTTGCTTTTCCATACATGTTGACTGCAGCTTTTTAAACCCTGGAAAGAAGAAATAGCCTGTGATGGACGAATACTTTAATCAATATTTTTTTATTAGTTTCATTCGAAATTAAATACATTTTCTTCCATTCAGAAAAAAATAAATCAAATAATTTGCATTTTTAATAGTTTTGCCAATATTTACTATTAATAATAATTTAGCACCATTTTGGATTTGCCAACTCTATTGCTAAAAAAACAACACGAAATAGAATTTCACATTTACAGAGAGTGAAAGAGAGATAGAGCGGAAGTGCTAAGTGAGAACAATTATGGTTATTAAAAAACATTCAAATAAAAAAAGAGCCAAAACATAAATGAAACAACCAACAAAATTTATGAAAGTTATAAAACAAATTTAATATTAAATTGTGCCTACTTCTAGGGAAAAACATTAAATTATTTCAAATACACTATGTTGCAAAACTCTTTACCTCAGTTTAAGCAAAACTTAATTTTTCTTTATTTAAAAACATGGTTTAAATTGAAATATCTTTAAGGTGAGGTGTTTAACAAAAGAAACTCTACTTTAGTTGTCCCCCTCTATGCTTTAAAATTTAAACTTTGACCAATTTGTGTTGTAACTTCTTGGTCTAAAAAAATATAAGAATAAAAACTCTAAGGCAAAACATTTTATCTTAATTGCCAATTTTTCTTTGTATAGTGTGTGTGTGTGTTTGTATGCTTTAGTGTGTCTTTTGTTCTTTTAGCTTCATTGGCATCGTTTATATCCAGGTTAATACAACAATTGACGTCAAAACCTTCAAATAACTGCTGCTCTTACACCAAAGTGAACAAAAGTTTTTTAACAAAAAAAAAACAAAAAAAAACAACAACAAATATTTGTAAACAAAGCACTAAATGAAGATGAAAAAATCCCTCAATCACTAGAAAAGTATGCAGCATTTATGTTAAATGACTTTTTTTTTTGGTATAAATTACATGGAAACCCTCCTTAAAGCCCCTCTGTACACTCCTCTAAGAACGTTAAGCTTAAAAATAAATAACAGAAATCGAGAGAAAAATAAATAATTCATGTGCACAAAACTATTAAGGCAAAAAAGAAGCGAAAAAAAATCTTGTAAAGCAAAAAAGAAGTGCATAATAGTGATTAAGTGCTACAAAGATCTAGTTCTGAAAATATTTTATTGCAAAAGTTAAAAGATAGGAAAAATTTAACTATTACCAAAAAAAAAATGTGTAAACACAATAGCCAAAGACAAGAAACAGCAGCTGCAGCAGCAGTTAAATAACGAAGCCTTTAAGTAGGCAATATATTTTAAACATCAAAAACAAGCGAAAGAATTGCAATAGAATTGCAATAGAAACTACATATTTATGTAAGTATGTATATTGTAATCGTTTTAAAAACGACCTTTAAACAATAGATAATAACGCAAGAACTTTAAGTAAATAGTTTTAAAGTAAGATTTTACATTTTTTTAAGAACTTTAAAGGACCTTATTTATGTTACAGAGTAAAATTCTGTTCGAAACTGGATTTAACCCTAAATTTGCTTCTTTTATCCAATTTGTTTTAAATGGAATTAATATATACTTATATTAAATGTTGGTATAATTTGCAGAACAAGATAAAAAAATGTAAAAACTGTAAGAAGCAGCAAATAAATATTTTCTTCATATTCTTTGCGTGTTAAAGAGTTTTAAGTGACGCCTTAAAATATGCAAGTTTTTGTGGTGCAAAATTAAAAGTAAACGGAATCTAAAAATGTTAACACAATGATAATCGAAATCCAAGTACGGAACTCAACTAATTTCATTTAAAATGCGTAAAACGCCTCTTTATTTAGAAAATTAATTTAGTGTCATGAATTCCGCAATTTCAGTTGTAGGTTTGAATTGGAAAACTGGATAAATTAAAATTTTAATCCAATTCCGATAGCAACTGATTCCAAAGAAGCCCTCATTAGACTGATTTATAATTTCTTCTATCATTACTAACTTTGTCTTGTCATCTCAGTCAGTTAAAAAATTTTGTTCTTTTTTTGTAGTAATAAATCGAAAATCAAATTAGCCAGAAAATTGGAATAAATTTCTTGAAAATTTGAAAACTTTTAAAAGGTATTGAAAATTTTGTTATAAAACGATACAAGAAAACTTTTGGCACATAACATAAACAAAATTAATTCAAAATTATTAAAATAAACTAATTCTGGCAAAGAATTCATTTTTTTGCGTTTAAAGACTAAAAATATTTTTATAAATTTGACAAACCGGATAATGGTTCGAGAACAAAATAGTGTTACCTCAAAAAATTGGTTTGCGAAAATGATAGCGTTTTAAAAATTATTTAAAGCATTTATTTTTTAAACCACTGTTTTGCATAAAACATTACTCCTTAGGCCGGCTTTACACTATTATACTGAGTATTATGACATGCCAAAAACTAAAATAAAATGAGAAAGTATAATAGTGTAAAGACAATACGTTATGAAATGTAAAAAATACGTTAAAAACTTGACAGTCGTATGGCTCTCATTATTTTTAGAAAGTTTTCTAAATACGTATGACTTTCCATTGTATCAGGGTTGTGTTTCTTTTCATTTTATTTAAATTGGTATAATATAGACAACACTATCACACGATGTAATGAGAAAACTTTCTATTTGATGTTTTGACAATCAAACCATTTTATTTCGCTTCTACGAAATTCAATGAAAATCTTAAGACTTGTAGAACAACTGTGAATTAGATTTGTGTCTGTACCGTCAC
>NDXZ01036938.1:0-11348 GCA_003055125.1 Paykullia maculata | reverse complement strand
CGGCTGGAGAAAGCGATGGAGTTGTATTATGGATTGCTTGGGGGATGTCTAGGTTTAATCTAGACAATAACTTGTTACATATTTTGGGCCATAAATTTTTTGTATTGTAAATAAAAAAATAAAAGAAAATTGAAGCCATAAATATTCTTAAGCTTTTGACTGTGTTTTAATTTTTTTGTCTGTTTTCAAAAATTGGATTTTAAAGGAAACTAGTAACAATCAAATTGAAAGTGGATTTAATACATATAATCAACAGTTTATAATAAAAATGTTATCGAGATTATGCTGTGTTTGCATGGAGATAATAAAAAAATGTTACATTTCCGTAAATGTAATAAAAGAAAGGGTACAAACAAAGTCAATTATAGAGCGATTTATTATATGATTTGTGAAGTAACTGAAAATACTTTTTTGCTTTTGTCTACTTAAAAGGTATAAAATAAGTGAATTAAAGTGTTTTATTGCGATACGCCTTTTTAGTAAAGTTAGCAGTTTCAAACAATATGGAACAACTCTTGAAACTTGGAAAAATAGCAAATAAGTTT
Organism: Paykullia maculata; assembly: GCA_003055125.1. Taxonomy (NCBI): domain Eukaryota; kingdom Metazoa; phylum Arthropoda; class Insecta; order Diptera; family Rhinophoridae; genus Paykullia; species Paykullia maculata. Next base: position 10,803 of record NDXZ01036938.1, on the reverse strand, counting down.
CACGTATATACATTGGTTTATTAGTGATCTTCTTTGCTACATAAAGATTATAAGTTTCACATAAACAAAAATCGATTTTAATTTGTAATGTGTAGTTTATTATTGTCTTAAGGCCAATAAATTATCCACTTTTGATAATCATTGAATTCCTTCTGAAAGTATTTTTTATATATTTGATCTTTGGCTGACAATTTTTTATTTTTTTTATATTTTAATGGAACCTGACCCGTATCTCAGGGATGAAGAGCCAAAAATAATCACTTGTTGCAAAACAAACTTGCCTTATTTACAAGTTAGTTTCCACCTTTAATTCGATTTGTTATTTAAGTCTGCTAATTTAACTAGTTGTTTTAATTTTAAACTTATCCTGTTGTTTTGTATTTAGTTATAACAAAAAGTCTTACCCCCATATTCATTAATAATTTTTTAATTTATTGAAAAGAATTTGTATAAAACTTTCGTTCAATAAACTAAAAGATTGTTTATGAATATAGGGGTTAATTTTTGTTTTTTTTTAAATTTTTTTTATTTTCTTTTAACCGTAAGATTAAAACTTTATTAACATATAATTGGGGTATTCGCTTAGTCGCTTAAATGCCTCTTATACTTTTTAAACTCTTAAACTTTCATATAAAATTAGAGGTATAAGATGCTTTTAAGCGATTAAACGAACCCCCTAATATATATTTTTTATGATTCATTCAAAGACACGTTATGGTTTCTGAATATTTGGTTTAATAACTGTTATCTCTTTACTTAACGTTACAGGTTGTTCCTGCCACTTGTAGATGAGTAAAATTGCCATAACATTTGCCAACTAAAACGCAAATCCTAATGTGATGGTGAGTATTGCAAGCTTAACTGAATAATAACATGTTTTGATTAAAAACTATAATAAAATATTTGTATTTTCTTTTATTATAATATTTTTTTAAAACTATAATAATTTGAAAAAAAAACGCTATATAAAGCATGAGTTTAGGAAAAGAATAAAAAAAAATGCACCAAAATTATCCAAAACTAATGGCAGGGTTTGATAACTAAATTAGTTGTAAATAACCACGCACGAAATAAAGATTCTTATTCTTTAGTAAGCCACCCTAAAGTATGAAAAAAACATACATAAATTTAGAATTCAAATAGATTTAGATGAAAAGCATAAATGAAAAGAATTAGTTTTCTATAGAATTTGCAACGTAACCAAATTATACTTTACAGAACATTAAGCCACAAAAGGCTGGAAAAAGTTTGTTTCTGAGAAATTTTTTGATTAACGGAAGAAGAATAGATTTTTTACACATTTAGAAATGCTTTGTATTAAGAGTTTAAGGGGAAACCTAAATTTTTTTTAATTTACATTTATTTATTAATAAATTGATGCTAAATTTTGAAAACAAATTTTGAAATTACTTTTCTGTAAATCTGTTCATTATTTTGGATGTTAAAAAAAATTCGCTATAAATTTTCGTTAAGAAGAAAATGTTTGATTTATAAAGAATTTAATGGCAGGTTTTTTGTTTAAAAGTAATTCAAGATAAAGTTTTTGATTTTATTAAAATTTACGACAAATATGGTCACGGAACATGGTCACATAATATTCAAAAAATTCTACGGTTACTGAAATCATATTCATAATTGTCATAAACATATTATGGTTGTAGCCATACTTTACTTTAAAACCATGATCATTTATGTGGTTGCAAAAAATACTGTATGTTTGTCTTAACTATAAACTTGATTACGGTTATCATATGTTCTGAGAGCAACTAAATAAATGATAATCATCAACATATAAATTATATTTGTGGTTGACTCTCGCCCAAAATTAATTACAACAATAATATGTTTGTGGCAATCTAATTAATATTTGTAGTAACAATAAAATATTAAAATAGTCTGTGATCATCAGTCTAGCTTGAGCATTTAAAAAAGATAGGTCGTGTATCGCTTGTTTTTTCTAAATCAGTGTTGCCAGGTGAAACAATTCTTCTCTATAAGATTTTTATGCAAAAGCTACAAAATATGTTTCATGAGAAATATGAACCAAAAAAATTGTATTGTCAGAAAATTATTTTGGCGAACCCGAATGTTTGGTTTGCCAACGTGTGTTGTCTCATGTTTTATCCATTGCAAGCCAAACTGCCATAAATTTTGTATATACAACTCAATTTTACTGGCAGCACCGTTTCGCTGTGAGAGGGAGAATAAATATAACACATATAGTAGCAAAATGCAAAAGTTTAGGTTGTCGACCGCTGTATTACAGTGACCATACTCAACCATGTTTTTTTCTGGATTTTTAAATCTTTAATACATTTCTATGTATTTTTTTTTTAAATTGATTCTTTTCTTTGGAAATAAAACATTTTTAAATATTGGGTTCATTACAAACATACATACATAGTTTCATAAATGTATATGTTCCCATCGATCCTATAGGGCCTCTTTCATACAAAATACTATTTTCTATTCATACAAATGTGTCACTTAATATGTTCAAATGTGTAATTTTATCTTTTCACCATAACAAAAGAAAAATGTTTCAAAGCAATTTTTTATATATTTTTTTGATATAAATTTTACAAAAAAATAAACAAATAAATAAATAAATAAATTTCCGCAAACTTTTCTAAATGAAACACTCGTACACAGAGACACACACACACACATAGACCAATAACTCTAACCATAAGCCTACAGCAAATACTTAGAAACATCTATAAATATGTAATATTTAGTTACAAGACACGCACACACAAGGCACATACGCACGTAATTCAATAAATCTATTGATAAAATAATATAATAAAAACAAAAATATTTAAAGATTTATCAGATAATACACCATTTCAAATCGAATGTGCTAAAAGAAAAGAAAAAAAAAACACAAAAATACTTTAAGAACAAATAAAAAAACTAAAGTTAAGAAATTCAATTTTAATGGTGGGAAGAGAAACAAAAATTGAAGTCAAGAAACGTAGCAGGTAAATATTTGAATAAAATTAAAAATTAATATTGGTTGAAAACAAATAAAAGTTAAAAAATACAAATGAATTTCAATTTTCAATTTCAATCATAAAGGTCCTAAGCACCACGACCCTTAGGATCTTTTGTGCAGCCCACTGTCTCACCCAGACAAGCGTAGGCTTCGAATGAACCCAATTGTCCTGTTTGGTGAGAGACCGTATATCTCCTTTGGGGTCATTAACAGCCCACCAAGGAAATTGATGCGCGTCATTAGCGCAGGGCAGTCGCACAGTACATGTTCCGAAGACTCATCACCCGTCTCACAGAATCTGCACTGTTTGTTCTCAGCGTTTCCTATAGTAAATTGATGGCATCTAAGGCCACAATGTCCCGTAAACCAAACCGATAATAACCTGAGATCGCTCTTGTCGAGCAATAGTAGCTTTCGGGATTTGTTCCGGGACATGTTGACAAAACGTTTCGATTGTCTGAGGCCCGTAGTAGTTTCCTAGTAGTTTCCGCCTCGAGGTAGCTGTTCGAGATGCCAAAAAAGGGTTGTGGTCCAATAAAGGTACGCTGGGCCCCTCTGTTGCCTAGACAGTCAGCCCGTTCATTCCCAGCGTGGCCCTCATGGCCAGGTACCCAGAATAGTGTCAAAATATTGCCAATACCGAGTTCATTAAGAGATGTGACACAGTTAAGCACCACTCCTGATCTAATCTCATATGAGGTCAAGGCCCGAAGTGCCGCCTGGCTGTCCGACATCACATATATCCTCATACCCTTTAACCTTCTCCTCAAGCACTCCCTAGCGCAGATGAAGATAGCGTAAGTCTCCGCCTGGAAAATTGTCGGGTATTTTCCCATGGGAATAGCCCGCTGGAAGTTAGGACCAACTACCCCCGCCCCCGTATCACCATTTTCCTGTTTGGAGCCATCCGTAAACCAAGCCTGATCAGCATCCTGGTACCATTCGGCTTGACTCATCCACCTGCTCCTTTCCGGTAATAGGATCTCGAAGTTCCTTTGTAGTACAAGGGAAGGTTGTATTCGATCAGTAACATTGACGCAAGGGTCATCTCTAAGCCGACCCATTATCCTCATATGTCCCACTACGTCCCAAGGTTTCATGTCAGTCACGCCCGGTAGTCGAAACGCACCCCTTCGGGCCTCCTCCCTTACATATGAAATGAATATTAAGAACATAAATTGAAATAAAGAAGTGTTTTGTTGATTTTAGAAAATAGAGAGTCAATAAATACATTGATGATGAAAAGAACGAATAAAAAAAAATATTTTGGAGCATGTTCTTTTATAAAAATTTTTTATGATAAGTTATATTGTTAAAGTCATATTTTGAATTTGTTGTCACTTAGTACTAAACTAAAGGCTTCTAAAAGTTAATTTTTGTATCCTTCAGCACTAATTTTTTGCTTAAAATATTTAATATTTTATTTATTATTATTAATTTTGATTTCCTGAATTTTTTTTTTACTTTTTCCATTTGTTATATTTATTTAAAAAAAAATCAATTTTTATTTTTCCAATTTCTATTCAAAATTCTTAATTTAAATTTTTCATTTGCTCAAAGTTCTTTTTTCCGTTTCCCTTATTTTTTGTTTCTAAACATCAATTTTCTCTTCTTGGTTTCAATTTGCATACAGTTTTTTCAATATTATTTTCTCAAATGTGTAGACAACTATAAAGTTTAATAAATTGTTTGGGGAAATCAAAAAACTTTTGGGACTTTTTCTATTTGCTAATTTACATTTGTTTGTGTGTTTGTTGCTCATTATGTATGTATGTTGTTGCTAATATAAATGTAGTTTTTGTTTTAAGGCTTTTATTTGTTGTTTTTTGCTTCCTATTAAATACAGGATGAAAAATTAAATAAATTTCAAGAAAAACAGTCTTTTTCTTAAATATGTCTGGTAATATTTTTGTTTTGTTTTATATTTTATATCTTTAATTTGTTTGTTTGTTTTTTGTTAAATATTTTACCAACAAAATTATGTAAATAGAATTAACAATAAAAAAAATGGATAAAACAAATCTTTTGTTATTTTTACTTCACTAAGAAACCCCTTCGTTGAAAAGCTTATTAATTTGAATATGAAATGGGTACGTTTAACTTGAAAAGTATGAGTTTTTTCTTTTTAACTCTTTCCAAGACTTCGTTACACAATTGATTTTGTTAATCAATTTTTTATAAGAAATTTAAAACTAACATAGAAATAATTCAAAAAAAAATATATTTTTTTTCAACAGTTATAAGAATCTCTTAAAAAGAAAATGTATCAATAATTTTATTTGAATATTTTTATTAAAAATTTTCTTTGCTTAAAGTTTTATATAAATAAAAAAAAAGACATTTGTAAAAAATTCTATTAAAAAAAATAATAGATATAATTTTTAGAAATTTTCGGTAAAATAAAATTTTTTCAAAATTTTCTTTTAAAAAAGTTTTATCGTTAATTATTAGGAAGCAAAAAACAACAAATAAAAGCCTTAAAACAAAAACTACATTTATATTAGCAACAACATACATACATAATGAGCAACAAACACACAAACATATGTAAATTAGCAAATAGAAAAAGTCCCAAAAGTTTTTTGATTTCCCCAAACAATTTATTAAACTTTATAGAAAGTTTATTTTTTTAAATACATAATGTTTGCAATTTTTTCTCCAAAACTAAAAAAAGGTTTATTAAAAGGTTTAAAGTGCACAATAAATAAAACAACTTTATAAAACGTAAATTTAAGTAGATTTTTCTAAGATTTATAAAAAATTTGTTCCCCTCCGATGGATGGGCATGAAAGCGAAGACAGGAACATGGTTAGTGACAAGGATAAATGACAGAAAGATCTTTACAGCTGGTGAATTTCGTTCACACTCACTAAGAAAAATATAGAGTATTTAGGGGAAAAACCCCAGTTACTTAATAATATAAAATTGTGAGTTAAGTATATGATATTTGTTAACAGCAGTAGTACCGATCAAAGAGTGCGGAAGATGAAACCGTAGCTGGTTTCGAAAATGCATTACACTCGGCTAGTGTCGTACTCGATTTTTCATAATATTCTTGAATTAATAATCACATGAACTAAAGCCTAACGATATTAAATGACATTTGTATATAATAACAGTTCAACTAATTTTCAAATAAAATTTCAAAGGGAATTTTGTAAAAACATCTATAGTGCGAAGAAAGTTTATTTGACAAAAAAAATTTTTCAATTTAAATATTTCAAAAAGAAGTTGTATGTCCGTTTGGTCGTCTTAAGCCGCAACTTTAAATCAATTTAAGTAAAATTTTATATATGCATAATTGGTCCCAGCCTTAATTAAGTTTACTAACAAAACTTATTAAATTGATAAATTTTGTATTTGTTTGCACTAATGAATTGCCACTAAGCTCCAATGATTTTTTTTTTTATCATGTAACCAGTTCGAAGGACCGTGTTAAATTTCGTATTATTAGGGACTTTACATATTTAAAGTTATCTGTATGAATGCATATTATTTGGGGCTTATACAAATATTTATTTCATGGACGCAAAACTGGGGATGACTTTAGAAGAGGACGTCTCATCTTCCTTGAGGAGATGAGAGGTCTTTCTTGGGCGAGAGTTTAATGATAAGTATCTTAATAATAAGCCGGATGATGAGAAAGAAAAAAGAGATTATGCAATATTAATGATTAACTCGTTAAAATAATAAAAATTCGTTAAGTAAAATTTTCGTTAAGAATAATTCACAGTAAATCAGTTTTAACGAATAAAGTAAGTAAAAAGCTTACAAACTTACAAGCTTGATTTTAAACGTAATAATTCAATTCATTTAACAAACTCAGATATTTCAACAAATAGTTCATGAATAGTCCCAACTTCCATATGGAAAATACCTTTTATAAACAACAGATATAAATATGAAACCGCAACAACCGTAATTAAATCAAAATTTAAAACAAATTATTTTACATTAACTATATTGTGGTGTTAAGGTAAAAAATGGTTGATCTTGCGTTTCTTTTAGTAATACATTTTCATATACAAAACATATATGTAAAAATACATATATATGTACGTAAGTATGTAAATTTCCTTTGGTGTGCAGTAAAATACGTATTTACAATTTTGCCCAGTCACCATTGCATAAATAAAATATTATTTGTAGTTTAAACTTTTTTAGAATAAAGTAAAAGCATTTAAACCATTAAAAAAAAAATTCAAAGAAAGTAAAAAAAGGGATTATTTTAAAATACACAAGGGATGCATTAAATGCAATGTGATTTTGGCAAGAACCAACCCCCAGCTGCGTTCTTTGTATATGAAAAGAAAAAAGACTTAAGTTTGACAATTGACACTTGAAAAACTGCAAAAATAAAATTTACCATCAAAGAAAAGGAAAAGCAAAAGAATTACATACAACGGAAGCATTAAATGCAAATTTTGTCCACAATGCAAATCCTTTAAAGAACATGAATTGAGAAAAGGAAATGCTTTATTGAAGCAGTATATTTGATAGCTTGTTATTTAAATATATTTATTTTATTAGGGTTCGACATATTGCACATAAGAAGAATAAGAATAAATTTGTTTGCCTTTGGTAAATTAAAATTTTAAAGCTGTTAAGAAAAGGGGTCATAAATTGAGTATATGAACGTAGAAGCTCAAGAGTTGATATCGCAATTGTATTAAGGAATGATTTTTGAAGGCGTTATTTTCCTTAATTGATTCCATTATTACTGTTCTCCTGCATATATATATTTTTTTAAAATACTTTGAAAGGGATGAGACTCGACTTAGTAGATTTGTCATTAATATTTAAAATAAAAGGATCTAGAAATATTTCCAATTTTTACAATTAGTATGGGGCATGAACTAAGAGCGCATGCGTTATAATCACCTTCATATAATTGTTGTTGTTAAGCGCTCAATAAAACAAAGTTTAATTTTCGTCCGTTTAGTTGTTTATTGATCGAGAGCTTAACATGTTATGAATATAATTTTAATTTAGTTTATTTCATATAAAAAAAATTATAAAGTAGAAGAATAATATGCAATAATTGAGAAATCACTTACAGAGAAATAAGTAAAACAATAATAATATGTTATGAGTTCAACTTAAATAAACATTTAATAATATAAAAATATACAATAGAGTTAAGGCAAAAATTAATGACACAAATAAAATAAATAATAAACAAACATAAACATTATTAATTTAAAACAAAATAATTATTAATATTTAAAAATTAGAATTTTCTTAATAAATTTCATTTTATTACGAACTTCAATTTGTTTCAAGACAATTATTTTTGGTTTTATTCTGGCTCAAGTTCATTTTAAAATTTTTTGAAATTATATTTTTTATTGTGATAACGAATGAATAATAATTTTTGAAAAGTAAGTTTTTTTTCCGAAACCAGCTACGGATTTCATCATCAGTACTCTTTGATCAGTGATTAGTGTTAAATGTAAATATCATCTATTTAACACACAGTTTATTAGGAAATAGGTTATGGTGATTGCCTGTCACCTATACATATTCATATGATTTGAAATATGATATGAAATCCGTAGCTGGTGTCGAAAATGCATTCCACTCGGCTAGTCTAGGCAAAAACTTACTTTTCAAACAAATTACTATTCATTCATTATCACAATAAAAATAAAATTTCTAAGAAGTTTTAAATGAACTTGAGCCAGAACAAAACCAAAAATAATATAAAAAATTTCATGCTATAACTTTAACATTAGTTTTTTTTCACTTTCCTTAGACAAAAACATAATAATATTTAATTGGTTGGCTTAAAGCAATTTTTATTTACCTCAGTACTGACAAATTACAGCTTGGTCCGTTTAAAAAAAAACCGTATATTAACCAAAATACCTTAAAATTATTTTACTTCCTGCTGATACTGCGTTAGTATAACTTGGAAGGTTTCCCAGAGGATAAGAGGGTAACGGGATTCTTTTACCTTTGAGTTTTCAAAATCCCAAAAGATATTATTAAAAAATTATTAATTTTTGTAATAACAACAACAAACATTTTATATATTTTTATTTATTTAGTTCAAAATCAGCAAATAAATTAAATCTACTTTGATTTTGTATAGTTTAATTCTGTCAATATTTATTATACCAGGTTATTAAATATGTGTCTAAAGATTTATTTAGAAAAGACTTAAACGATTGTATTTGACGTTTCCGTACGTTTCAATATTTTGTAGTTGATGTAGAAAGATTTAAGCATAATTTTTTTCCACTCTTTTTATTTATTTTGTTTAAACTTGTACATTTATTTAGGAATTGCATAAGGATTTAATAAAATAGCGATACAAATAAACACGTGTGACCGGATTTTATGTGAACATTGTTTCTTAAATGTATTCTAATAAATCAGTACTTGTCTATTGTTAAATTAACTTCGAAGTAAATATAATATGTTTTAGTAAATTAAATATGTTTGAGTAAATTAAGAATGCTTAAGAATGTATTATATAAGGTTTAACTAACAAATTGCAGAAAAAAGATTTACAGTTTTAACCCACAAAAGAAGCACAAGAACCATGTGAATTCATGTGGGTTTTCATTTACGAATATGATTGTGTGACGTATATATAAATATTCGATTGAATAATATTTTCTATTTTTAAATCACCAACAGCTTACTTAGTTTAAAGAAGAATTACTTAATGTTATTTGAAAACATTTTCTAAGTGTTTAAAAATGCTGTCTTATATTGGTTAAGTCTAATAATATGATGTGGAAAAAAAAAGAAAACTAAATAATAAACGGCTTGGACAACATTATGGTTTTCTTTCATTTGAAATTATAAATCTTTTAAGGTTGTTTTTTAATTTTATTTTATTTGGGAAGTTCGACTTTTAAAAAACTTTAATTTTTTGACAATTTTTTATTTATGCAAGATTTTCAATTTGGTTTAAAAATTACTACTAAACATTTTTTTCTTAAAAAACAAACGTCAAAAGGTAAAACGAGTTAGTAGATTAATATTATTAAGTTGCACAATTATTGCCTTGCTCTATTCAAGGAATATTGTGGGGTCTTCCTAACTAATGAGAATTCCTATTGTATAAAGATATGCTTTTTGTGAAGCTGTCCCAAGTAAAAGAAGGAAGAGGGAAAGAAAGGATAAAGAAATTTAATCCATTAAGGGTCTTACATAAAAAAAAACCTTTTTCATAAAAAGTGGAAAATAATCAGGTTAAGATTTGAAAATGCTAAAATCATTCAAGTATAAAATATTTTATTCTTTAAATGTAAATTGTATTTTAAATTAATATTTCATTTGTTTTGCTAGAATGATTAGATATATTCATAATGTTGAAGTAAGAATTAGACTTATTTACATAATAAAATTTATACAGTTTAACCTAATTGAAATACTTTGTATCACAAAAGAAAAAAAAGCACCAACATATTTAATTTTACATTGAATTCACAATTATTTTTTAACCGAAATAACAAACTTAAAGTTAATTTCCGCAAGATGCTACACACCGGAGTAGTTGTGAAAAGTTTACAAATAAAAAAATATATGTAAATAAATCCTTGGAGGTCATTTCCTCTTAAATAAAAATATTCTAGATTAAATCATACTGCGCATAATTTGGAATACAGTTTAAATATGTTAATAAGAGAAGAGTTTACTGAGTTGTAAAGACATTGAAATACGAGTATTATTAATTTTAGGGTGTGACATACCTACAATTCAGAAAGCAAAATACAGAATTCAAGTAATTTAGAAGTTAAGGAAAAATATTTTTTTTACAATAGATTTTAATCAGGGTTTAACAATTTGAG
>NDXZ01036936.1:0-11028 GCA_003055125.1 Paykullia maculata | reverse complement strand
TTTTTTTTTTTCTTTAAATATTTTCTTTTATTAAACATTTAATTTACTTTAAAAAATAATAATGGGTAATTGCACATGAAACTTGTTCAATTATTTTCAGTGTAACTTGTGCTGCATTATTTATTATATTCCTTTTGTTTTGTTTTTGTTTTTACACAAACCCAATTGTTATTAGATTAAATTTAATGGAAATTTTTAAAAAACTATAAAAATTTTGTGTATATTACAAACAAAATTTTTTAACTTAAACTAAACTAAAAACTAATTTGCATACAAAAGAATTTCTTTTGAACATTTTGTTACTTTTTGATTGAAAGATACATATACATATTATAGACAATATTTTTTTTTTCTAAATTGATGTGATTTATCTAAAATAGATTTTGAAATTAAAGTAATGATAAACTTTTATAGCCTCCATCTAAAAGAATAATTTGTCCGAAAAGTAGTATGTATATTAAAAGCAATCACAATAAAGCCATTGTCGTCACAATAGCTTTTTGTCACTTGTTAAAGCAGCCAATTTGTAAACAAAAAACCATTCTTTTGGTTCTTTTTTTAACTTATTTAGATATAAAAAGATGAGAAAACATTTTTTTTTGTTTACGGTTTGTTTTTGCATTAATAGTTGCATTTAGGCCTGTCACACATTTTGAACGAAACAAAATTATTTGCCTATTTACCATCACATCTACAGTTTTATATTCGAAGGCCTAACATTGGTGACGTGAATGATTTAAACTTACAAAAATTCATTAATGTTATCGATTGCTTAATTTACAAGCCCCATGTCTAGTGTTTTAAGTTGTATTATTGTATTACTTTACAGTTATTTTTAACTAAAAAAAGGCCATATAACCGAAATTTCATAAGTATTTAAACTGCATGATATTAATCTGATGTGAATGCCTGTTTATGAAAAGTGCAAAATCAATAAAAATTTACTTGAATTTTCGAACGTTTTACTCTTGACTTTTACTCTTTTTAAAACTCTAGTTACTTTACTCTGATTTTCTTTTGTTTTTTACTATTCTTCTTCTTTATTTACTTGACGTTAAGCAATACAAGAATAGAAACCATAAAATAAAAACTCAATATTCACAAGTAAACAAAATAAACGGGTATTTAAATACACAATACAAATGACAAGGGACGGTGTACTAAACAGATATTCAATTAATCACCCCTGTCGTGAATAAATTTTCCCTCAAATTTTGTTCCCCTTTCCCAAAACTGCAATCGTGAATAATTATTTCCTTTTTTGTATTAGTTTGTTCACTTTGTTTTGTCTGGGGATCAAAATTTCACACTTGGGACCAAATTTTATGGGAAAAAAATTTCACATTTTATTCACGATAGGGGTGAATAATTTTAATTAGGCAAGTAGTAAGTTTGGCGATCTTAAATAATGACTGTTAATTTCAGTTTTCAACGTAATAAATTTTAAGAAAATTATTATAAAAAAAAATTTTTTTTTTAAATTAATTTAATTTTGAAACACTTGTTAGTGTTACTTTCACTGGGACTTATTTATTGCAATTATTCTTTAAATTCTAAGTTTATTTCTTAAATATTGTGAAAATCATACAAATGTTTAATTAACATTTAAGAAACTTAGAATAGTTTAGTATTTTTGTTTTTAATTTATATCAAACATAGTCTAAAACGAAATTTAAATTTAAAGTTTTTAACTAAAATATTATCGTTCAAATGGCCAAAAGCCTCATTTACATTTTTCAATATTAAAAAAATTTTTTTGCATTTTTTCCATAAAAATTAAAAATTTTTTCTATTTTTTTTTTTTTATTACGATTTTTTATACATTATTTTAGTTTCTTTACACATTTTGAAAACTATTTTCTACACTTATTTAAAAATTTCATTTGAAAAAAAATAAGGGAAAGAATGAAAATAATATTATTTTAGATGAATTTATAAAGAAAAAAGAAAAAAAAATACTTGCAAGGAAAATGGAATTTCTGAACAATAAGATTTGTTTGGGGAGTACTTAATATGTATACGTTTATGGCGTCTGCACGTCTGCATATGTACATACATATGTCTGCGTGTTCAAGATAACTATTTAAAGCAAGTTTTACACTTTAAGACAAACAATTAAATTAAAATTACATATTTTTAAGTTGTTGGTTACATTTTTTTATTTGCTGGTTTAAATGATCAAACATAAATAAATTATTCTTGGATATTCTTCTTCTTGAGTCGTCAAATTTTACTAAAATCTTTTTGAAATATGCCTTTTTTCCATTTTAATTGTTAAAAATTTTTGTTAGATTTATTGAATGTTTTTTTTTTAGTTGTACCGTTGGTTTGTCAATGCAAAAATATTTAACCGTTCGTAAGGCATTACAAGAAGACTTAAAATAGAACGTCATCAAATGACGATTAATCTTTCAAGTTAAAAACTCTCCCTAAGTCTTACGTCAAAGTCGCGTGCATCAGTGTTGTCTATTAGGTATTTGGAATTTTTTTTGGCAAAAAGAAATTTTTTTGGAACTTTAAAAGCTTCTTTTTTTTGCTCGCTTTTATTTATGTTCCTTTTGGTATCTTGTATTTTTAGATCAAAATCTGTTGTTAATAATTCTGACAATTTCTATTTCTACGGAATATTCTAATCGATACTTTTAAGTTGTATCTTTTGGTTAACTTTATTTTTTGTAAAACTACAACCCTAAAAGTAACAAGTCATAATTTTTTTAATTGCCCGGTAGCCACTACTCAATAGTACTTTGCCTTAGACAAACACTGTTTTTGTTACCGCCTTATATTCTGAATATAAGAAGTAACTGCATTTTTTTAAAAATAGGTTTTCAATTCAATTTAATAATAATAATATAAATACTCTAGAGTTAAAGAGTTTTAAAGAGAAGTTTGTCTAAATTGAAAAAAAAAATCTTTTAAAACGTTAAAAAATTATGTAAATGAAACCTTCAAATAATCTAATACAAAACATGTATTAAAAATTATATAAACAGCTGCTTCTAACACTTATTTATGCAAAATATTCTTAATTTTTAAATCTTTGCACATTAAATCTACGTTTACTGGTAAAATAATGATTTTGTTTTCATAAAATGAAAATATAAAATTATTAATATATTAGAGGTATTCGTTTAAACGCTTAAATGCCTCTTATACCTCTTAAACGTAAAATTTTATATGAAAGTTTACGAGTTTAAGAGATATAAGAGGATTTTAAGCGATTAAACGAATATCCCTATTATGTTTATATCTACATATACATATGTATGTATATTATTTGCACATTTTGTTTTTTTTTTTCTTTTTTTTATAAAAAAAAATTAAAGAAACTTGAAAATTTTAGGGTAATTTTCTAAATTACATTATGCTTTTTTTTTATTTTAACTTAAAGTTTTAAATTTCGAATATGTTTAAAAAAAATAAAAATTTTTCAGAAAATATTTTTTTAAACAAATAACAAATTATTATTTAATATTTAAATATAAAATAAATCAATAATAAAACAACAAATATAAACAAATATTTTTATAAAAAAAAAAAACTATAAACATATGAATTAAGAAGGAAAATAAAAAAAAACGCTAAAATTAATGTAAACATTTTTGTTAATAAAATAAAAGAAAAATGGAAGTTAAGACTGTAATTTTTGTCAAAAAAAAATTAATTGCGCCCATTTTAAGCATATGGATCATATGACGAAATTGTATATGCTGGAGAAAGATTAAGGGAATAAAACCTTAAATAAAATATATAAAACTTGACGCATTTTGCGTAAAATACAACCCAATTACAGTTTAGGTTTTCCTTAAGAATTGTTTTTGAAAATGTATGTACGAATGTGTAAAAAATAAAAATTAAAGTTTTTAAGTTTTGTTTTTATTAAAACTCCATATCGATTTAATATACATATAAATATGTATGTATTTATAGAATGTTTTCATACATTTGTACCTACATATGTATGTATCTCTTACGACTTGAACCTTTTACGTTACGTATTTCCATAAAATAAAATAAAAACAAACCTTCAAGTTTATGGGCAAATTATCTTTAATTTCCAAATAAAAAATTCTCTTAATTTGTGTATTAGAAGTTCTTTTAGTCAAACTATTGCTAGTCTTTAATGAAAAAAGGCAACATTGTAATAAAATATGTTTAAATTGTCTGCTTTTACTTTTAGAATAAGGTTAAAAAAGGGATGAGTTTTAAAGCAATCAACGCTTAAAAATTGTAAAGCTAAAAAGCATTTAAAGAGAGAATGAGAGGGCAACATTAAAAATAATGTCAGCCCTTATCAGGCAGGGCAAACAAAAAATGCCTTCAGTTTTTTGGAAAAACCAAAAAAAAAAATATATATTATAAAACAAACATAACATAAAAGAAATTTGTGACAATAAAATAAAAGAATATGTATATAATAAAAGAAACTTAAAACTTAATAAACACATACATACATAAATATTGTATGTATATGCATATTTTTCCTACTCACGTGAGGTCAATTCCACACCTACGCTTTTCTCTATGTTCTTGACTTTCGATTAGTATTTCCTTATATCTTACGGCCACGTTTACTTTCCAGCTGTGGTTTATCCGGATGATGTTTACGTACATGAACACCCAAATTACCTCGTTGTTTGGCCTTGTACGAACAGTAGGGACATGGATGACACGGTTCTTTGCCGCCACACTCAACATTTTCGTGACGTCTTAAGGTGGATTTCCAGCGATATTTCTTGCCACAATGACGGCACACATATTTCGATTCATCGCCACGCTCGTCGTTGGGTCCCAGCGAAGAATCACTCAACGACAGCTCATAAGTGGTAGCTGAGGGATGTGTTAATTCGCTGAGATCGTGGGACTCGGATTTAAGCGGTCGTGCCGTTAAGATGGTATAGCTTTTGGTAATGGTAGGTTGTTCGTGCACCGTCATTCCGTCGGGTAGAATGGCCTCTACGCTAGTCGTGTTGTCATCTTGTTCCTGTAAATGCAATTGCTGATGATGAACTACATGAGCGGTCGTTTGCTGCTGGTGCTGTTGTACTATATGATGCTGCTGCTGTTGCGGAGACGATTGTATATGATGAACTTGTGCTTGCAACTGGTGATGCTGTTGTGTCGTTTGTTGCTGTTGCAACTGATGGTGGTTTGAGTCTTGATCAATGGTGGTGATTTGTGCCGTTGTACCAGTCGACTGCATGTGTTCGGTAATATCGCTCGGTGCAAAACCGATACCAATTTTTGTACCATCCGGCAACTCAATGTCATCGATTTCGGCATATTTAACCAAATCACTTATAATCGCGGCCGATGTTTGGGGATTGTTTAAATCAATCTCACTGATTTCATATTTAGTACCGTCGGTGATTTCATGCGTTTGAGGATCGTGGGTCTGTACGATTTGGACACTGCCGGTAGTGGGCGTTATGATTTTACCACGTGAATATTTAATACGAGAAACTACTGGTTTTTGTTCACTAATTTGTACATTGCGCAGACCCATCAAATTAATAGTTTGCGAGTGGGTTCCAGATGCTGTGGGTGTAGTGGTAACAATACTTTGTACTTGGGGATGATGTTGTAACTGATGATGATGGTGTTGTTGCTGTTGCGGTTGTTGTTGCTGCTGATGATGTTGTATAATTTCGTGTATTTGTTGGGATTGTTGTTGTTGTTGTTGATGATGATGATGATGCTGCTGCAATTGAGCCGGTTGAATTTGTTGTGTTTGTATGATGGTGGCATGTGGATGATGTGTGGAAATTGTTGTGGATGATGGTATAATTTTCTTCAAATTAATCAACTCTGGGAAATAAATAAATGAAGTTTATTGTTAAACAATTAAATAATAATAGGAACTATTTTTATATAAAACGCCAATTCCATTTCATTATAAACAAGTAAGAGCGCTATATTCGGCGTTGACAAATCTTATATACCCTTCACCAAGTGTATGTATGTATGTACATGTCCGAAAGGTAGTTAAAGTGTTAGAAAACTTATTTTTTTATGATATAAATTTTTGTCAATGTAGGTTTTTTACCTATATCCTTGGGGATTTATGGGCTACTTAGTACAATTTTTTTTTTCAAATAACCTGAAAGGCATGTCCAACACACAGATATAACAAAAATGTCTGTAGTTCATGCAGAAGCTTGAAAATAATAAATTTTTGTAAAAAAAAGAGAAAAAAGAGGCAGTCGTCTTTTTTTTTTTTTGTTTATATCTCAGCCGGTTATTGATGGATCTTGCCGATTTCCTCGAAGGTATTTCCAAAAGATTGATACTACATACAACGCTGGGTGGCCTATGGGAGCTACAAAAACTTGATTTCAACAGACGGATAGACGGACATGGCTAAATCGACTTCCCTATTTATAAAGATTCAGAATATATATACTTAATGGGGTAGCAAATGAATATTATAGAAATTACAAACGGAATGACAAATCTATGCCACCTTGCCACATGTGTTAAGGGTATAAACAAATATATAGTGTTTGGCGACAAGTGTACCTGCACGTCCACATCTATTTATGAAGCTTTTGTCCGTTATTTTCAACAGGGTATTAAAACATAAAGATAAAGGGGTTTTCAATGAATGCGGGTAGATGTGGCGGCGTGTGTCGACCATGATATTTTGGTGGCATCTGGCTAATCTCTTGTTTATTATTAAGTCACTGATGCCAAATTACCACAGAAAGTAATTGCAGCGCGGCCAAATGATAAAACTTTTATTTTCCAATGTGTGTTTGATTGTGCACATTTTATAAAAATATATAAAATGTCGAAATCTCCTTAAGCAAACGAATGTTTAAATATTATGTTTACTTTAGTTAACGGAGAGAAGTCTCTACTAATTGCAATGACTTAATTTCAAGCAGAACTGTATGGTACCCTTTTTTAATGACACTTGTGCACCGAAATAGTGATATTTAGCTTAAGCTGTAGTTCATATAGGATGGGAGAAGAGAAAGGGAGAGAATCTTTATGTATTCGGTATTAATATTTTAACATTGCATTATCATTCATAAGGTAATATCAATGCGAAGAGAATTTTGACAACTCGAGCTGTCGTGTGTAAAAGAGAACTATTTTTTCCAAAAAGACTAATTAGGATAATTTAGCCACAAAAGCGGTATAGAAAAAATCTAACATCTAATTTTAAAAATCGTTTTTTTTTTTGGTTTAAGTTTGATAAAAATATCTTTAAAAACTTACCACATTCTGTTGAGGGTAATTTTATCGATGGACTTGTGGTTAATGTTGTAAATGTGGGCTTAACATCCTGAACCTCTTGGATTTCAGTGATTTGAGCTGATGTTGTCTGTTGTACATGTCCTCCGGTTGCAGCCGCTACAGCAGCTGCTGCAACTTGATCTTCATCTTGTGATGATAGTTTGGCAGTTGTTATATTGCCCAATTTCTTAACATGCAATATGAAACCATCCTTATTTTGGGTTATAACAATGTCATTGCTCTCCAACAAACAGTCATCCAATTCAAAATCATCGGGATTAATATCGGTCTGTTCGGACTTATCATGTTTAACTATATATTTAACAAAAATAAATAAATATTAACAATTAATAAAACTATTTATAAAATAAATATAATTTGTTTTTATTTTTGAGTTATAAGAGTTTTAACCATTTTTAAAGATATTTAAAGAAGAGTTTTTTGATTTTGCAAGCCAAATTTCCATTATCATTTATTTATGTACAAAGGAAAACTAAACAAAAAATAAAATAAAATAATAACAAAACAAAACAACATATTTATTCCCCTTAAACCTTAAGGTGTTATTAACATTTAAATTTAAAAAAATAAATAAATCTTCATATTTTATAGAAAAAAAAACTTCGTTATCAAAAAATAATTACACACAATTTTTTTTATATTGTTTTTCTTTTTATTTTTATTTTTACAATTTTTAAAAACATTTTCTAAAATTACTTTTATTTATTTATTTCATGTTTTATTTTTTTTTTATTTCTTTCTTTTATTATAAATTTTTATAAACTTTCTTACTTATGTAAAAACATAAATCTATTTGTTACAATCTTACCTGTTATTTTCTATGAAATTTCAGTTTATTAAGACTAAAGTGTATTTTTCATTTTAACCTGAGATCAAAAGTTAAGTTTTAATTAAATGATATACAAAAAATATTAAATAGCTGCTGTTATTTCAGACTTTACTAATTTTAAAATCAATTAAACACTTAATAATATATTATTAAGAAAGATGAATTTCCATATTTTTTTTTTTTTGTAATATGCCATAATTAAGCACCTGAATTGTAATATCTGTATATCAAGTTTTGTTGAATTTCTTTTTTTTTTAAATACCACCTCAACTCTCTTATCACATTAATCCTTACTTACAACTTCACGGTCTTTTCACCTTATAAATATTTGTATAACTTTCATTTAAATATTTCAAGTCTTTTTCTGTAGAATATTATAAAATTCTGGATGCTGGCTTCTGATATGAACATTAAGACTATGTTTATAACGAGTTAAATAGCCGCAATATGGACACTTTTCTTGGGGTAATATGCCACATTCGAAACGTAAATGTCGTGATAAATTTTTCTTATACGTATAGACCTTATCACAACGTGGACACGTGTGTGGAGAATTTCTAGCCCGTAAACTGGATGATGAGATGCTTATCGATATATTCGAATCATTAAGATGAGCTGTATTTGTAGAGACGTCACTAAAGCGATTTGAGGGTGATTCTCTATTGGAAGAGTTATGATTGCGTTTGAATTGTTTTTGATTTATTTCCTCTAAGGCGATGTTATTCAGCGATGTCACCGATTTCACCGATATGGTCCAATAGTTCTCTAAAGAGTATTTTTAAAAAAGAGAGCAAAAAAAAAAAGAAATTAAAAAATATATTGATTGAATTCGCAAATAAAATTAAACTTAAAAAAAACACAAAAAGTAAAAAACATTTTTAAACAAAAATTTAAAAAAAAATTAAAACTATAAAAACATAAAATTGTAAACTATTTTTTATTTTAATTTTATTTAATACAAAAAAAATTAAATTGTATATATTTATTTATTTATTATTAAAAAGAAAATACTTAAAAGAACAAATTTAAATAATAATTAATTTATATAAATCTTATCATGAAATGCTTAACAGGAACTAACACCACTTTCCTTTCACATTCCTTCCATTACTTTATACATTAAGTATAATTTGAATGTATTTTATGAAATGATAATAATGACTTAAAGCGAACTTCTTGTGAGACATAAGGCAGATATTAATTGCATTAATTTAAAAAAATGATTAAAAACAAAACAAGTAGGGGTGCTATATTCGAGTGTGTCAAACGTTTAATATCCTTCACCAGTTATACAGTATAAACTCGCAAAAATAACACACACACACACACAACAACAACCATTTATTTTGTTGTAATGTGTATTCTTTACGCTTGTAAACAAACAAACGTTGGAGCCGATTAATAAGATTTTTTTATAGCAAAACTTTAGAACCAATTACTGACAATCTTGTGAGAACCTTGGCCTTTAAATTAAATTTCTAAAAATTTTCTCGAAAAAATATATTTTACAAACATGTCTGTAAGTTATTTCTGTGGAATAAAGTAGGCTCCCTTTAACCAGTTCGATGCGAATGTACTGCGGCCATATAAAGGGTTAAGAGCAATTAGTGTTTACTGCCTGCCTTTCTTTTTAGTATTGTTCCAGTTTGTGTAAGTAAAAAAACAATAACGCAATAACTTTCGTTTTACCTCTAACACAAAATGCGAAGTTCTATGCGAGGCTACACGCAAAGAAAAACATGGTTAAGTAAAGTAACTGAACATGATCACAAAATCTATATAAAAAATACTATGGTCACTGAAATCATATTCATGAAAGTCACAAACATATGGTTGTAGTCTCATATTTTACGCCAGTACCAAGATCATTTATCGTTGGTCTCAGATAGAAAGGCCTTAACTCGCATTTTTTCGAAATTGACATTTCACACACATCTCTCGTCACAAAAAATTAATGCAATATTTGCAAAAATAACGGTTTAACAAGAAATTGTATAACAAAAGTAACATGTTGATGTAAACAGTTTCTATTATGTTTTTGCCTTCTTCTGTAAAATTACAATTATGTGAGTTAGGGCCTTTCTACCTGTTGCAAGAATCGTTATATGTTTGTCCTAACTATAAACTTAATTATGGATAATCATAAATATATTGCTCTTAGATTATGGTGATCACATATAAGTAAAATAGAAATAATTGCTGTAATCATAGTTATGGTTCAGTCACTCGCCCAAATTTAACTACAACAATAATATGTTTGTGGCAATCATATTAAGATTGCAGTGATCATAGAATATTAAAATAGTCTCTATTTTTTCTCTAGGTATATTAAAGCGAAAATCAACCCAAAATTAGTAACAAAATTTAAGTCAAGTCTTCCATACGTTATTTGTTTTGTTATATAAAAAAAAACTGTTCTTTTTAACCTAAAGACCCTGCTTTTAAATAATTAAACTTATTCTTGTTAAAGATGGTGCCCAACAGGTGTTAAATTAACATTTTCGCACAATGAAAATTGGTGACAAAAATACCTTAATACAAACTATTTAAAATTAACACATTTTTAATTTTGGCAACGCACTTAAATACACATGAGTTACAATTATTTTCTATGGCAGTCTAAAGTTGTCTTTAATAGGTAATTTAAATGACTGTAGGCCTGTACTGACATGTTATACTATATTATAAATATACCTTTTTTTACCGTGTTCGCTACTAGTGGTTATATAAATTTGCTATTGCGTGTGTAACACGCAGAAATATTTAGATCTAACAAAGCTTAAATGTATATTTTTTGCCCTTGTGTGTAACACGCAGAAATATTTAGATCTAACAAAGCTTAAATGTATATTTTTTGCCCTTGTAAAATATCAAGTGAGTTTTTGTCCGTCGCATGTTTTTTTACCCTTCACACACACACATGTGTTAAGGGTATA
>NDXZ01036933.1:25969-43898 GCA_003055125.1 Paykullia maculata | reverse complement strand
CGGATCGCATGAAAGCAGTTGATTGTTTTCAACAATCTGTTTCGTTTTCAATCATTATTCTTTGTTTGGTCAGTAATCAACAGACTGTTGACATGACTAGTCATGATGTGATTGTCACGCACCGTGCTATGTGTTTTTAACTTAATTTTATAAAAAATATTTGTGAGATTTGAATTTTTTTTTTGATAATTTTTTACTTATTGAAACCAAATTTGCTTTATTTGACATATAAATAAATTGCGTTAATATTTCAAGATTATCTTTTGCATGTGGTTGCCGTGGCCTAATCTGGAGGTCATAATATAATCTTCTTATACTCTTTGCAGACTGTTATGCTTATATACATTATTCTGGAATGCTGGTTTGCTGACGTACACAATTGGTTTAAAATTTCTCCAGAAAAATCAATCTAATAGCAATAGATCTGCTGCGAGTTGCATCTTTTAAGCTCGTTAATCTATATTTTTTCACAAGTTAAAATGTTGAGCACGATGATATAAACATTAGCAAATTCTTTTGCGTAAAAAAATTAAGTAAAATTT
The DNA here is from genome assembly GCA_003055125.1 of Paykullia maculata. Classification (NCBI taxonomy): domain Eukaryota; kingdom Metazoa; phylum Arthropoda; class Insecta; order Diptera; family Rhinophoridae; genus Paykullia; species Paykullia maculata. The sequence continues at coordinate 43,356 of NDXZ01036933.1, read as the reverse complement.
ATTTTTGCTTTTTTTTCTATTATCACGTTATGCATTTATTATCCATTTTACTTAATGTTAAGAAATAAATATAAAATTTCAATTAAAACTTATAGAAAAGTTTATTTCGCTAAAACGCTTTAATAAATTACATTCGTAATTAGTGCTGATTTTATTTAAGTATGTACAAAAACTTTAATTTAATACAATTCAACATGAGATTGTTAATTTATTATAAATAAAAAATATTTACCAATTAAATAATGTTGAAAAGCCTTCTCTCATAAAACAAAGCAATAAAATAAATTTTTATTATTGAATAAAATCACGCTAACAAACATATTGTAGAGAAAAATAATATAAATGCAAACATATATATGTACATTAAATGCATGAATACATATGAATGTATGTACATACATCTGTAGGTATATACAATTTAAATTATAAACTACATACTTGTTTACTTAAAAAAATTTGTTTAACTTTCAAAAACATATACACATGTGTTGCATGTACTTGCAACATATGTATATGATCATAGTGATTATACTCATATATGTCAAGTATGATAAAAACAAGATTACGCATTCTGGTTGTTAACAAATTTTTCTCTCTGCGCATCTACATCATAAAAGTCGCACTCTCAATAAAAACATAAGCAACACGTTAGTAAATAGTGTGGTTTGTATGAGTTAAAGAAAATAAAAGTGGAAATTACTAAAAAAAAAAAAACCCCCCTTTTTTAATGAAATTTACATGAACTTTTTTAAATTATTCGTTTATAAATATTTTTATAGAAAATTCGAGTAAAATTTATTCATTGTTTTAAAAGCTATTTACAAATAATTCTGGTGTTAGAAGTAAGGTATATGAAAAATTACCGTCTTATGGCCAAAAAAAAAGCACCCAGTGTTTATATTTTTTTGTTATAGAAATATTTTTTTTATATAAAACCTCATTTTTCATTTTTACAGTACAAATTTTAATATTAATTTTTCCGTTTTCTTTGCTTGGAAAATTCAGAGAGTTCATGATTTAGGTCTCTTATTTAAAAATATATCTGAACTCCAAAGAAAAATTTATATTTCTTGCCAATTTCATGTGTTTAAAAAAAAAAGCAAGTCTTCGTTGTTATTTGGTTGAAAAGTGCTTGCTTTTTTTACACATCATGATAAATAAAAACACTTTAGTTTTTCAATTGTTTTATATATAAAACTTTTGTCACTTTTTTATGTACTTTTTTAAACAAACTCTATTAAATTTACAATCTTTACATGTAGTTTCAATATTTTTTCTGTCCTTGGGACGTTAGACATTAAACAGCTGATGCGCAATGCGTAATTTTGTTTTTATCATTCTTGCATGTATGTATGTGTATATGAAAATGAATGCTATATTAAGGCTTTAATGAATTGGTTTAATATCAACAAATAAATAAGTGATTAAAAATTGTTGTTTTAATAAAAATAACTGTGAAAATTCAATTACAAATATACACAAACTTGTGCTCTTATTTGTTGTTGATTTTTTTTTTGTTATTAAAAACAATGAGCAAACACACTTTTAAAAAGTAAATCTTAAAGGAGAAGCAAATTTGTATACTATTTTATAAATTTTGATAATTTAATATTGGTTGATAATATATCTTGGTAATTTTTATCTATAAGAGCACTGTGGCAACTCTAGTCAGTATTGAGTTGTTTTTCCAAACCAGGTTCAATTGCATTACATGTGCTAATGACCTCGCCTACCTTTGTTATAGCGTTGTTAAAAGAAAACAAACAAAAAGTTTGTGCAACCATGAAAAATTTCCACAATTTTTATACCATTCACACATATGGCAAGGGTGTATATAGGTTTTTCATTCCATTTTTTATTTCTGAAATATTCATGTACGCCCCTATAAAGTATATATGTGTATATATTCTAGATAGGGAAGCCGATTTAGCCGTGTCCGTCTGTCCGTCTATCCGTAAATCAGTCTTTCCGTGTGTTGATTGAAGTCAACTTTTCGTAGCTCCTGTAGGTCACATAGACTTGTATATGACTTTTGAAAATACTTTCGAGAAAATCGGTATTGAAAACGGGCAGGATCGATCAATAATCTGCTAAAATGTAAGCAAAAACAGACAACTGTCTTTTTTTACACAAAAAAATTATTGTTTTAAGAAAAACTACAGAAATATTTTAAAAAAATTGGACTATTTAGCCCAAACGGGTCACACATGGTGAAGGGTATATAAGATTTGGTATAGTGCTCTTACTTATTTTTTTCTCAGAAATTCACAAACATACATATAGTATATGGTATATAAAATATATATACATATAGTATATACACTAGAAATAAATACATATTGTTTAAAGTTTAAGCAAGAAAATTATGTTAATGTAGTAAAATTAAGTTATTTAAAGAACTCCTAAAAATATATTTTAAGCAACTCAATCTGGAAACCCAGATATGCTATGATATTTGCATATATATGTTATAACGTGGTTTTTTCGTCGGCTGAGGTAGCTTAGCCGCTTCCAGGGTATACGTACGGGTCCACAAACCTTAAGTAATAACAATTATGATTTTCCTTTCTAGGGGATAATAATATTCAGTTTAGTTAGTTTTCTTAAATATGACAACAACGATAACTTAGGATATTCGGGAATGGGTGGTGTCGGTTCGGTAAATGCAGGTGCGGATGCTGAAGGCTCGGCTGTCGCAGGTTCGGTTATTGCAGGCTCGAATGCTGAAGGTTCGGCTGTCGTAGGTTCGGTTATTGCAGGCTCGGCTGTTGCAGGTTCGGTTATTACAGGTTCGGTTGCTATAGGTTCGGATGCTGCCTGTTCGGGTCCTTAAATCTAATGGCCAAATCGTTGGCTCGGTTATTGCAGGCTCGGATGCTGCAGGTTCGGTGGATGCAGGTTCGGATGCTGCCGAATCGGTATATGCAGGATCGGTTGCTTAAATCTAACTTATAAATAATTACAATCGGTTCATTTACTTAAAGCTACTTACAATATATCTTATACTAAGGAACAGTCAGCCGAAGCCGCTGTGTTGAACAGTCAGCCGAAGCCGCTGTGGGGAACAGTCAGCCGAAACCGCTGTGAGAAACAGTCAGCCGAAGCCGCTGTGCTTGTAAGGAGTATTCTCGTCTTGTATGAATCGCCCCGAATGTACCTAAATCTAACTTACTTATATTAGTGACTACATAAACTAAACGAGACTTACAAAGTGAAATCATACTTATGCTAATAAGTAAATTAATAAATGAAATATAAGATCAATATTTTTGAAATATAGAATAATAAAAGAAAATATAAAGGTCTAATAAATTAAATGTAATAAAAATAAATGGGTCATAGTAAAATTAAAAAATAATTTGGAATAGACCATGTAAGTGGTATAATGCCACGTTACAATGTATAAACAAGTGTTCTTTTAACTGGTGTAGGTCTTTTCATATTTGCCATATAGTTAGTCATATTTGTTTGCACGCTTATGTTTGGTAATGTATGTATGTCAGTGTATACATATGTGTTTATACATATCATAAAATCACTCTTGTGGTAAAGATTTGTTTGGCAAATTTAACGCTGTTTTCATCTTGTGTACAAATAATATTTTTCTATATAGAAAAGGACAGGGAAAAGGCAAATTTGCAAAGGTAGTAACTTTAGCTGTAAAGAGAAAAAAATAATTTAGAGATATATAGTTATATATTGTGTTATAAAAAAAAACAGAGAGAGAAAAAGATACAGAAAGAAAAATAATTAGAATATTTTAAGACTTAAAAAATACATAAATATTTTCACTTTTAAACAAAGAAAAAACATTATTAAACATTACTTTTTTTGGATTCTCAATTTCGTTTGCATCCATCCAGAAATTTGTTAAAAAAAATATTTGCTTCAGCAAGTTTCTATGCCTTTTTTTGTGCGCCTCTTTAGGAAAGTAATTTAAAGATATGAAATTCATGTTTGTGTTTAAATAAAGATGTGTTAGATGAATATGTCAATATTTGTGAATTTTTTTTTGTCTCAACAAAAATATATGTACATATATATAGTTTTGGGTAGAGAACAGCATTTTTGTTGCGTGCAAATGAAACAATTTTTAAACATACAAGCAAATATACACAAATATTTTAACATGCACATGTGTAAGCTAACACAAGTACAAAATAAAACTCTGACGTGTTAAAGATAAATAAAAAAAGAAAAAAAAATGTACATGTATAAAAATATTTAAATTTAATGAGTTCTTATGTCAACTCATAACGAGTTTCTTAATAGACAAATAATGTTAACCCCTATTATAAATATGTACACATGTATATGTTTTGCCATATGTAATAATGTATTTGTTAAAAAAAAATGTTTTCTTATTTCAAGATTTCGAATTTGTTTTAAAAGTGTCATATAAAACACATAAGTATATTAAACGGATTTTTATGGATGAAAACTTTTTAAATACTTCTTAGTAAAAGCTAAGATGTTCTTATGTGCGTGCCATAATCAGGCTTTATACATTTTGAGTATTTGTTAAAACACATTTAGATTCATCAATCATAAAATATTGATCGTAAACGTATTACAAAAGAAGTATTTTCTTACAGAGACCAATAATTTAAAAAAAAAAAAAAATTTTATACGCAGGTGTTTAATTAAAAATGATTTTTTACAAAGTTTTTTTTTAATTTTTTAAAACTTTTTTATTAAAGGAATACACAGCGGGTGTGAAAAAAAATAAAATAATGTTTTTTTTAGAAGAAAAGTTGTATTTTAATCAAATAAGTTTTTAATTTTTCCGAAAAATAAATCAGTTTGTCTTAGGCAAATAAAAGCAATAAAAAGTATTGAAAGCATTAAAATTATTGCATTAATTTCATACAAATCATAAAAATAAATTTAAAAAAATTTTAATTTTTAAAATCCAAAAACTTCTATTGTAAATTAAGCCAAACAATCCCTACGAAGAAAAATCTCTGCTCTTTTCTCTTTTTATAAAAAAATAATTATTAAAGTTTATTCTTTAATCAAAATAACTAGAAAGTGGCATAAATAATTGCTTTTCATATATTTTACTCAAATTGACTTAAGTAATTTCAAAATTAATAAAGACTAACCCTCTTATAAAGCTGCTTCATCATAATTGCTTAATGAATATTTCTAAGTAGTATTTCGTCCCTTTTTTATATCCGCTTTTGTATGCTTGACTTGATAAGGCCATGTGACTTAAATTATTAGTATTAAAATTTAGAGTTTCCCAAAATTTTTTATAAAAAACTGTTAAAAAGAATTATATTAAAGAATCTTTTATATAAAAAAATATTATTAAAAATATGTTTTATAAAATTTTATTTTTTTATTTATACTCTGAACAAAAAAGTTTTAAAATTTTTTTTACAAAAACTTTGAAAAAAAATTTGTTTAATAAAAAACCCTGAAAAAATACAACAATATACGAGTTTACGTAAAACTAACCGCAATAAATTTTAAAAATATTTGATAAATTAAAACATTATTAAAAATTTAAAAACATTGTTTTATAAAGAAAATATATTAAAAGCAGGCAAAAAAGAAATTTGTTAAAAATATATTAAACATATATTATAATATCTTACAAACTTAAAAAAAAAATTTAGAAAAGAGTTTCAAAAACAAATTTATTAAAAATATTTTCCTTATAAAAATATTTTTTCATTCTTCGAAAACAAATTGAAAACTTTCTTTTTAAGAAAAGGTCTTATGAAAATATTATTCAAAAAATACAATTACAATTTTTTCACAAAATTTTTTGTATTTTTTTTTTTGTTTTAATTTTCTAATAAATGAAATTTTGTTAAAATTTTTAAAAAAAAATAAAGATTTCCCTTCCATAATATTTTTTAACAACTTTTTTAGACCAATAAAAACCTAGTGGAGTTCCCTTGCTAAAGCCCGCATTGTGTAAAACTTTTGTTAATTGTCATTAATCTTGTTTCATTTTTATCCAAATATTTAGTGCTTCAACATAAACTACAAAACTAAAAGTTCAGTTAATTATACACCCCCTACAAAATTACTTGAAATCATCTCGGGGCAGGCAAGAGATAAAAATTAAATTTGTTTAATGAAAAGAAGGGAGGCGTATGAAAACAAATTGTATTTTAATAAATAAAAATTAATCATACGGTTTGAAAAAAAACCTGCTTAAAGCGCATATTTTTCAGATAACATTTAAAGTCAAGATAAGAAAATTTTTAAGCTTCCTTCTTATTATACGTTTCGTCTTAATATATATCCCATAAAAAAGAATCAACTTAATTTAAGTTATTTTTTTTTTGCTCCTCTGTCAAAAGTCCACACATATCAGCTACTGTGTGTTCTTGACATTCTCTTTGTAATGACTGATTACAATGCTTGGGATTCGTGTGTTTTTATGTGTGTTCAAGTTATCCTGGAGTTGGTCTGCATACATTAAAGTAATTTAATATGAATATATTATTCCTACGCCTAAATAGCAAGTTGGGGGGGAAAATTCAATTTGAAAAAAGTGAAATTTACTTAAATGACACCTAAAATTAAATTTTAAGTAGAAAAGGTGAAACTTAATTTGCTTTTAATAGCATTAATACTACAGTTACCATTTTTGGCGGAAGCGCTTAAAGTTTTTATCAGCTTTATATACATATTTTGAGACATTTCTAGATTTCTAAAATTATAAAATGTTTTCTTTAATGTATTTATTGGTTCCACATATTATTCTATCATCTTATGCTGACATCTTTTGAACATATTCAAAGAGAAGATCCTATATTTTACCATTTTTTAGTTTAATCATTATTAATCAATCCCTCGTCCAGCAAAGATTTTTTTTTGGTTTTTAAGGATATATTTTAAAGTTAATTAAAAAAAAGTTTTAACACTGGAAGCACAACATAGTTTTGTCCTTTATTATGTGATAGAAATCGGTAAAATAAGCAAGTGTTTCTATTTTTTAGGAAAAACCTTCCGGATTATGATGATCATCATGTTTAATATTATAATAAACGATTACAAGAGCCTAAAAGAGCTAGAAAATACTTAAGTGACTTTAAAAATTCTTTCAAAGGCCAGCTTTTATAAATATATAGCAGTAGGTTGTAGTTTTGTAATTGCAAAATAACAACTGGCCTTTCCTCAAACCTTCAATTTTACATAACCCATAAACACTTTAAAGACGTTTGTCCAAAGCATAAAATATATAACAAAAATTATTGCAAAATTACAAAATTACATTATAATATAAATTAAAATTATATAATATACAAGGTCTGGCCAGACCCATGTCCGAAGGTTAAGCATAAATAACTGCCAAAGTCATATTTACCTTACACTGCCAATAAATGCTAAGTGATTTTGTCTTTCAGCTTTGGTTTCATAATGGCAAAAGCTATTTTTATCTCCTAATTTGCAACTCTTTCTTCATAAGCATTTCGAAAATATTTACTTTATTGAGTCGCAAATGGCTTTTGCGAAAATAACAATCAAACAGACAAGCTTTTAAAAACTTTACCATTTTACCCTTTCCATATTAAAAAAATAACTACTTTAATTATTTTCGCAATTATATGCTTAAAATTTTAATTTAAGTGACATAAACAGCATGTTACAATTTCAACAACATATTTTATAATTTCTGTTAAAGTTCATTATTTTTTTTTCGTTTAACTTTATCTTAATTTTTCTTGCTGTTGCTATGCCAAAAACACATGTACAACATGATATTCTATGTTGTGCTTATGCTGAACACTAATGTAAGCGTTTGTTCTCTGTAGAAATTGAATAATTTTCTTTAATATTTTTACAAACAAAAACAAATGATATAATAAATGCTGTAGTAAGACTTAAGTAGCATTAAGCTACACTCTATTTCTTTTTAAAAATAGTTAATTAACATGTACAAGATATTTAAGGATTTTTAAACCAACCTAATAAATGTTTTATGAAGATAGATGCTGTAGCAGCAAACAACGTGGAACAATAGTTGGAAAGTACGAACATCATTATGATGTTAATAGACGATGATGCTCAAGTACACAATAAGATTTAGTGTTTTCACAGGAAACAGAATAAACCATGAAAACAGACAACATATATGTATATGTATGTACATACTTAAATATAAATATGTATAAATGTATATATTTAGATATGTACATATACCTTTATCATACTACTTTAGATTTATTTAATTTAGTTTAGTAATTGAATAACTGTTTAAAAAATCAATTTAATAAAGAAACATTTTTAAGGCAAAATGGGAGAAAGAGAGAGAGTTATTGCTCATATTTTTTAATTGATATTGGTGTAATTGTTGTTTTGCAGTTGTCTTAAAAAGCAAGAGAAAATAACAGTGAAATTTAAAGAGCTGAAAGTATGTATGTAAATGTTTTGTTTTGTTTTGTTTCAATTTTTTTTTTCAAGAACGTTTTGCTTCGTATTTGTTTTTCAACTTACAATTAGATTATTGAAAAATTAATATCTCTTCTTAAAATATTACAGTTATAATATTAGTACTTAAAAATAAATTAAAGAAATGCTTTAATTTTTGTAGGCATATTTTTAAGCAATTAACAAGTTACAAGGAGTTAGTCAACTTTAGTCCATTGCAGCTTTTTGTAAATCTAAACTATTATGTAGGGTATCAAAATGCTACTTTTTATGCAGAGATAAAAAAAACATGAGTGTGTGCCAGAAAGTTAACATATTTATGTATATATGTACATATATACATGAACGTTCTCCCCAAAAATTTTTGACTAAAATATTTATTTCTTTTTATTGTTCAGAAAAACTTAAGAAGTTTTAACAAAATTAAGATGTCACCAGAAACATACATAAATACTTCGAAATTAAGGGTTGTCACAAAAAATAAATCGCAGGATATAAAAAAGTTGCATGATAATTTTAAAAAAAACCTAAAACTTAACAATGTAAAATTTCTTTAAATACTTATTTATCTTAATTCAATAGAAAGTAAAATTCCTTAAAAAGATAGTAATTGAAATAAATCAAAAACTAAAACCTTGACGTTCTATGTAAGATTATTAATTGACCGTCTTTTTTTTCTCAGCATCTTTTAGAAATTTTTCAAGACTTTAATTGAGTGTTTTAAGCTTAAACATTTTAATTATAACCACTTTTCTTATTGCCAGTAGTGCTGCCTTGATGTTCTTATGATATTTTACTAATTCTTAACTTGAAGTTTTATCAGGTCTGGTTTACTTCGATGATATTGAAAAATTATATACAGGTTAGACCCTAATGTTTTTTCTACATAACTAATAAACTCAAACACATTAATTTTATATTTTTTTATTAACCCTAGAACGGTTTTTTTTTAACGTTAAAGATAACGATACGTCGATAACAATAACGATACGACGTGTGCATTTTAATATCCTTTTTGGAACATCGAACAATATATTTTTGACATATTTTTTTTATTTTATTATTTTTCAATAAATATTATAATAAAACTCAGAAATATGTAAAATAAACAAAATAAACCAGAAGAATAGGTGTAGGAATGGCCTTATATATCGATTGAACTCACTGTTTAAAATTATTTATATATGATGGTTAAAATTTAATTAAAATAAAAATAAAAAGTTTGCAATAAACCTACAAGAGAAATTAACAGCAGTTAAGGGGTCCACAAAAGTTTTAAATAGACTTTAAGAAATCTTTGATATAAATCTGCCGTAATAGGCCTAAGTTAAATGCAATAGAAACATTTCTATTTTTACCTTTTAAATATTTTATTGCAGGCCAGTGAGTTTACAAACCTGCAGAAAAAAAAATTATAATTGTGTTAAATCACTTTGACTATGGAAAGCTAATTATGAGAACTGACGTAATACCTCTGTTTAGTTTCTCAAACTTAATTATGTTTTCCAAAACAATCTGGAACAATTTGCAAACATTTCTTTCTTCCCAATCACAATATTCTCAAAACAGCCAATTACTCTCAAATAAGCGGTGACAGAAACCGGTTTAACAATTTTAAGTTCTTCACTTCCAAAAAAACAACCCTCTTTTCTTTTGATTATCTATACAAGTTTTATTAACCAAGTCAGCCACAAAAATTCTTAATATATTTATTTAATACTATGAACTGCACAAGAAACCTTAATTTTCTTTTCTCAAATTGCCAGAGAATCTTAAATTCCTTTAACTTAATTATAAATTTAACAAACTTTAAGAACAACAATGTCTTCCAGCTGGTGCAAAAATGATACAAAAAAAAGGAAAAAAATATGTAAAGCTGACCATTTCATCTTACAAATTAGTGTTATTACGACAATGACAATTAAATAAATAAGTTTGTTTGTTTATATGTTATTGTTCGTTTTGTTAATGTAAATGTGTGAATATAAATTCATTACAAAATTATTTGCTTCTTGTTCCTACCAATTCTTGGGTTTTAGCTCACTCGTGTGTTTTCTTGTAGAAATTAAGGAAAAGAAGAGCGTATGGATTGTAATTTCGTTATAATATAAGCTGTGATCACACACACACACACATACATACATAAACAGTCGCAAGCAACAACACTTTAATACAATACAGCTACCAACATGTAACAAGTCACTTCTTATTAGTGAAAGTGTATGTGAGACTGTTATTACAGTTTATAATGAACGGAATGTTAAAACCTTTGCATTGGCTTCTTTATTATATCTGTATTAGAATAATACTTGTATTTATTAAATGATTATAATAAATAAGTTTATTTAAATGTACATTTTGTAATAACGATGAGTGTTATATAAGCAGCAATACGGTACTGCCTTTGACAGTAAGTAAAGTGTAATGTAATGTAATGAATATATCTATGTATGTATGTACATTTGTGTGTTTGTGATTATAATCTACAGATGTTGTTACTGGATATAACAATGTTTCCATTATGTATTAATATAATGTGTAAATGACTAATCATAATGGGAATGCGTGTAAATTGTGTTACATATTATATGTATTTAACTTTATTTTATATTTTAATTTATTCTTAGTTTTTGCTTCTGCTTTCTCTTAAAAACTAATCATTTTTATCATCATAATTTAATTTTCCATTTTTATGCAACTGTCAAAAGAGCAGCATAATTAAAAAAAATGTAAATTATAAAATCTATAAAAACATCTGGTCAGCCACCTTTAAATCTTTAATTCATTAAATTTTAACATTGAAGAAAATTAAAAACATCGTCATTTGTGAACTGTAATTTTGTTACAAATTACTATTTTGTTTTCAGTTCTTCCTGCTCGTTATGCCATGTTATTTTGCATTCAGTATTTTGTTAGTTTCCCTCACATATTATGCATTTTTTTTTTTGAAACCAACCAACCAACGCCACATATGTTAGGTGAAATACAAGCAACGAAACCAAAAAAAAAACGAAAATGTTAAATATTTTTAATTTTCTCAATTCACGCTACTAACATTTAATTACAAAAGGAGAAAATTCAACATTTGTTCTGCATAAGCTTTTCATGTAATTATTTTCCAACATTTACATTTTCATCAAAATCTTTTGCGGCTAATGGCTGGCAACAGATTTTTTTCTATTACAACAACAATGTAGAGGTTGGTAAAATTAAATATTTAAATGTAAAGGGTATCTTAGTTATGCAGTTATATAGAGAAAATGTAAAAATTGGCGAAATATGTAAATCAACAAGGATTTTGTGAAAAGAAATCTTTTTAATAGAAATTTGTTTTTATGAAATTTTTATTTTAATTATTCTTTTCGCATTTAAAAATTTCTATTATTGGTTTTTTTTAGAAAGAAAATTATAGAAAATTAAAACAAAATCTTTAACATTCACTGTATTTCCAAGCAGTTTGCTTAAAGAACTATATATTGACTTCGTATTTGGTAAGCGATAGCCAGCAAAAACTGAGTAATGACTTGCTCTTACCCAATGACATATATGTCAAGGTGTATTACATACCGCCTGCATTACCTAAAAGTAGATTTCTAATAACAAGATTATTTTGTGAAACGTAATAATTTATTTGTCAAATATCTAATAAGAAAAGCGTGAATAATAAAGTGTATGTCACAATGTATTACATACAAGCCGTATATAATACATTATTGATAATGGGTTCTTTAAGCTCATACAATCAATTGGATATTTTATAGAGGCGAAAAGATGTATAATTTTTCAAAAGTGGTGACTTATACAATTTCTTTTTTGTAATTTAAATGGCTGCTTTATTCACTAATAGTCAGTAGTTACCTAATGACCTCAAAATAACCCCAACGTTTTTTGCAACTTTGAAAAACTTTTTATTTGTGTGCGAGAGGCTTCAGACTTCATAATTATCTTTTAAGGGATTGTGCTCTAGCTAAGGTAGCTTGTCATCAGTTGGGTGTTGACCATTTTAGTGTGGTAATTAAGATGTGCACGATCAGAAACATCCCGGACAACCAAAAAATGTTTAAGAATTTAAGACTTTTCTTAATGAAGATTTTTTTTTTAATAAAAAAAAACCGTGGGAATAAATATAATTTCTACCCAATAGTTGACTGTAGCACAAGCTAAAGCTTTCAATAAAATATCATTGGCTAAACCATTGCCATTAATTGACTAATGACAATGAATTTGTGCATGAAAAAAGAAATATTTTATGAACAACTTATTATTGAGTTTTTTTTTTAACAATATTATTAAGTTAAATTAAACTTTACAAATAATTTAAAATCAGTAGCAAAGTTTGAAAAAAACATATGCATAGGTATATGAAGGGTAAAATGAAAACTATTTTTTATTAATTCTATCATTTTTCTATTTTTTATATTTTTGCGAATTTTTTTGTAACAACAAAGAAGGCTTTTATTAGTCCAAACCTCTCTCCAGATTTGAAAATCCTCATTCGCTATGTAAATGGAAAACTCTGCACAGCTTTTAACAGCATTCCAGAAAAATAACTAAAAACAATTCTTTTTTTTTTGCTTTAATAGCTACTATTAACAAATTCCATAAACATTTTTTTTCCGCTAAAATGTTTATATTTTTTTTCATTGAATCTTAAATTAATTGTTTCCAATTTTTAATTAATATTGCAAAAGTTTTAAATGCAATAGTTGGAAAGTTGTTTAATAATGGTTGAAAAACTATTGTTAATAGCGGTAGATATAAAAATAAAATTACAAATAATGGTTTGCAGTTATGTTGGTAAAAAATATTTAACAAATTCAAGGCTTGTAAAAACATTCAGTAAATATCTATAACATTTTTAGCAAATATAGTAGATTGAAAATGCATCAAAATTTAATATTATTTTTAGTCATATAAACTTGATATTTCTGTTCAAGGCAAAAACTGCATTTAACTTTAAAACAATTTTATACAACTGACATCCACAAAAATTGGTCTCATTTTTATTGTTAAAAGAAGTTTTTTTAAATGATGGAATACAAAACCAGAAACTAAAAAAATATAATTAACCCTTGGATATACACATGGGTCTGACCAAATCATTTCAGAGTTTAAACTGAATTTTGATGTGTTTCCAACTAAGCAAGAGACTTGAAAAATCACGTACTGTTCTAAAATATTCTTAGCTATTAGAGTATAAAACTGATGAAAATATGAATAAATCATTTTTATAAGTTAATTTTTTTGTACACATCACTTTCGTAACATATGGGTCTGGCTGGACCCACAAATATTTTATATGAAAAACGAAGTAATTTTCTTCTTTAAGCTCGCTTTTTTACGGAACAGGAATATTTTTCATTGATATCGTTTAAGTTATCTCTAAGTTGCTATAAGAAGAAATAAAACATTACATGTTTGTTTGTTTGTGGGTGGCCTGCCTGCCCATAACTGTCATAAAATTTAAAGTATATGTAACAAAAAAAAATCAAAATATAATGAATTTTCATTGGAAACTAAGTCAAGCATCAAAATGTATTGTGGGGGCGACTAGACCCATGTGTTATGAATGTGACAACCAAAGGGTTAATCAAAAATTACACATCGTCACATAAACAGGGAAAAAATTGAAATGTAAGTAATCTGTCCGGTGCAAGCCAGTGCTTGTAAATATTAAACAATTTATTATGAAATTGTGTACAGTTTTTTTTATATACTCGTTTTCATTTACCACTTGCATTTTATTTAAAACCGACCACATTGAAAAACTATAGCATATTCAGGTAAATTAAGTCACCAAAAATATTCAGAGAATTCCATTAGAGCTGCCGTTATTTATCTAATTGAGTTTGAAAAAAGTGACCAAATTGTAAATAAAAAATAAAAGTTTAATTGAAAATGTTTTAAATTAATATTTTAAGTTGAAAAGCGTGTGAGATAAATCATTTTATAAAATGCTTCTCGAAAAACTGTATCAAAAACCTATTTATAATTTAATTAAAGTAAAAACTTAATCTATTACAAGTTATTTGGTTTTCCAAAGAAGTGTTGTTTATCTCAGAATTTAATTTTATCATAAAATTTCTTAATTTTTAAAAATCAATCAATCAGTTTCATCGTAATACTAATTATTAAAATAATTAAAACTTTATCATAAAAATCTATTACATTTATATATAGAAATTTGTTATTATTTATTAGCCATTATCATGTTTTCTGATATAAAGTAATTCACTAAAAATTTTTAACAAAAATCATAAACAAATATTTCTCTTTAATTTTATTTTTTAAAACTTTATTCTGCCAATTATACATTTAAATGGGAGCATGCTTGCATTTTTTGCTGGCATAAGGGAAGTGTTAATATTGAATTTTATACGATTTCATGGTTTCATTTACAAAAGTGAATTTTTTTTTATTATTAATTATTAAGGACAAATGGATGATGCCATATAGTAAAAACTATTTAAAAAGCCAGAGGTATTGAAATGAAATAAGCCAACAACAAACAATTATAAAAAGTTATAAAAAATTTATTGGAAAAAATCAATGCAAACCTTTTACGAATGAAAATGAAATGTAAATTATTTATGATATTTTTTTTTTCAAACTTAACTTTTACATTTAAGGTTTTTTTAAAAAAATATTGTTTTTAAGCAAAGTTTGTTGAATAAACCTTTGATAAAAGTTTTGTGAAACTCATTTAGAATAAATGCGTAAAATAATCTGGTTTTAATAAAGTAACTGCATTAGGAAGAGATTAATATTCTCTAAGTTGAATAATTTTTTATCCTTGAAATGTAATATTTACATAAATTTACCTTTAAATCCTCTTATTAAATACACGTTGAAGATAATTGAAAAGAAGCTTAAGTAAGTAAAAAAAAACAATCAAGCTAAGTGGCATTTTAAATGCCCTTTCTGCCAGCTTTCAACTTAATAAAGCTGCTAAAAGAATTTATTTTTAAACCAAAACCATATAAAATGTTTAGTTAAAAAAGATTATCAATTAGGTTTTTTGTATTATTGCAATTCAGCGTAAAGACGTAAATTATAACTCAGATAGCAAAGAACCAAAATTCGCAATTTACTAGAGCCTCGTATAAACCTACCTAGTCTAGCGATTGGTGTGATCCCTTCGGAGGTATTTGTATTGGCATTCTTGTGCATCCTTATATTCAGACTTTGAACATATGTCTCAAAAGTGCTATTATCCTGCAACAGGAACGCTGCAAATCAAGGTTGTTATAAGTTGATGCAAGTATATCTGTCCAATAGATTTTTAACAAACATATATTATTCAAAACCTGTTTTGCAATTTGCAGTCGTTGTGGCAGAAAACACGAGCCTGATTCCTTTTTTCAGTTTTTCTAAGTATGTGTAATTTTACCAAGAGCTAGGGACATCCAACTATTCGGTAGCAACATGTTTAATTAATTTTTTGCCATAATAATAACTAAACTAGTTTCAACATCTTCCCATGTAGAAACTTCATGCAAAAGAACAAATTTAAGTACTTCAAATCATTGACAGACGGCATCCCAGGATAGATTTAAAAAGGTAATAGCGTCGCTAAAACAAATATGACAAAACAAAAAACCACAATAAATTTGTTGTTGCAAAAATACCTTAACAATGACAAAATTATTTACATCAGTTTTGTTTCTCTTTTTAATTTTTCACACAAAAATCAACATTTCTAAGCTTTTGAATAACCTTCAGATATGTTTGTAACATTTGCATGTAGGACATGCCTTCCTGGCCATTTGAAAAAAAATTGACTATATGGCCAAAAATCCACAGAGATGTGGGCAAAAAAAAACAACTATCTTTCGGACATTCTTTTTAATGCATATGTTTTTACAAAAATTATGTTTATATTATTATTTATTTATTCAAATAATGAACTTAAAATAAAATACAGAACATTTAAAGGGTTTTTACGTAAGAGTAATGTATACAGAACAGAGCTCAGAAAACCAGTAATGTTCTCTATAATACAAAACGGATAGTCGCCGTATGTATAGGTAATATTGAACACAAATTTTACACCAGCGCGATTCTCATAAAAGACTCAGAAACGACGGTTAAATGCATAATCTGTACCTAAGGCAAAACCACCGCCAGGTTAAGACATCCTAGCAGGTTGTGTTGCTTATCTCATTCAACCACATATGTCTTAAATCACGATCTCTATTTATCTCTCTCTCTCCCACGTGCTCTACGTTTTCGCCTTGCATGTTTAATCAAGTTTGCGGCAAGTCATTAATTAAGTATTTGCTATATATTTAACTTAACAATAATCAAGTGACCGGCAAAAAATGTAGAATATCAAGAATATAATAAAAGTAATTTACACAAACTTTTTCTGAAGGGTGCAGGATGCTCATAGAAGACACTCATTAAGTTTTTTAACTTTCAAATTTTATAAATTAAGCCTCTAGATGCTAAACGCTCACAAATTTCCACTCTATAAAAAATGATAACAAGAAATATTTTTAATAAATTTGGGATAAAATCGATTAATAAATTATATCGTAAATATTACATTTTATCCCTAATCATTTTATAATATACCAACAATATTTAGCTTAACTAAGCAAAATAAATGCCTTTGCATTCCACCAGACACTAATTATCATTACTACTAATTAGCGTCTCTTAAGTTTAAAATTTTGCCCCAAAATGTTTTTGGTTTTTTTTTCAGACAAAAAATTCTTTGTTCTTTAATTAATATGTTTACAGTAAAACTTTTTGCAGAAAGAAGAAACAGCAAATTGTTCACATATTTTTAACTTTTAATGCTTTCAGTGGTATTAGTGTGTTTTCTGTTGGTCTTGGTTTGTTGGTCGGTTGCCTTCTAATAAACATGTATTTAAAGCCTTAAAATCTCTTTATTTATTGATTCAAAAATGCTGTCTTGTCTTTTTTTTTCTTTGAATTTGTTTTGTTCAAGCAATATTTTGTAAAACAAATTGTAGACGTCTAGGGAC
>NDXZ01036933.1:10971-25893 GCA_003055125.1 Paykullia maculata | reverse complement strand
TTTTTTTTTTTTTTTTTTTGTTTCTGTTGCTTAGAATTTTTATGATTTTCAATGTTTGTTTTGTAATTTGTTTTATATTCAGAGGATGAGAATGAAATTTAGTTTAATTTTTGTTTTGGATGGTAAGAAACATAAAACGAACTTTATTTCAAACTTAAATAGCTTCAACTTGTGTAAATTAAATTATTTTTAACTATTTATTTGTTGTACTTTAAACTTTAAAACAAAAAAATTTCGTTTTAAACAAGATTGCGTTAGTAGTAATTTTTTACTTCAATACTTTTCTTAGTGGATACTACAACGTTTTCATTTTCTGTTAGAAAATATTGCCTGATTTTTGTCATTGTTGTTTTTTCTTCTTTTGCACTATAATCAATTTATAGAAATGTTTCGATATTTCGGCTATTTGTAGGTTACTTCATGTAAATATCCAAGACTAGAAGCTCAGGGCGACGAATCGCTTTATCATCTGCAAAAATTGACAATGTATATTGTTCAAGTTTATGAAGGACTTATGCAATTTGTATATTGTGAAAAAAATTAATCTTGTTATTTGGATAAATCTATTATCTAGCAGCCCTATTTCAGAAATATATAAATATTGAAATTAAATCACAGTTATTAAGCTTCACTTAGGGCTTACTGACTTGTTTTGAAAAAGGCATTCAAAATCCATTAGCCAAATGATATACAAAATGGTCTCTGTTATATTATATTACCAATACAAATTAACTTAATTGTCGTCAACAAAATTACCGCTTAATTGATAGATTATTGATAAATATTTAATTTCTTATTATAAATGGCACAAATACCAATTCAGTTGTTAATAATTTTTTGTTAATATTGGCTTTAAGCCAAAAATACAAGTCCTTTCTTTATCTCTATCCTTTTTTTTTCTAAACAATTTTTAATCAAATAATTTTTTAATTAATTTTAATTATAAAAGCATTAAAACAAGATTATCTTATTTTGTTTTCCATATTAAATTAAACTTTCAATAACACTTGCAGCAAAATTATATCAACTCATTGAATGTTATTAAAATTGAAATCAATTAAGTGATTTAAATATGTTATGGTATTTGAATATAAGGTTTTAATTACATTTTGCTTAAATAGATATTTAATAAGAGCTAAAAAAAACATTACTTTAATAATATTCCAATTTGAATTTTTCCAAATACTCATTTGTATTCATGAAATTGTAGAAATTATTTGTTTTATTTTAAAAACAATTTATAAATTGTAATTTATAGTTTAATTATTTGTATTGTTTTCAAAGACAAATAAATGCAAGTGGGTGGTAAATATTATTTTATTTTTTTTTTTTGCTTAACAAATATTTTATTTAAATTATACATTTTAGTTCCTATAGTTTCTATAAGAAATATTGAAACATGCTAAATATTAGTTTTTATTAAATATTTCATCACATTTTAAACAAAAACTTATTTTTTTTTTATTAGTGTAATTTTTGTTAAATCGTTTTTAGTATTATAAGCGCCAAATTTTTATGCTTACTAAGCAATTTCCTTATAGTTTAAAGTTATAAATTATGAAGTGTTTGTTTTTTATTTTGCTCCCCAGAACTCTGTTTTTTTTATTTTACGAAAACATATTATTATTTTTCTTTAATAACACAAACTAAAGTGTATCTTATGGGTTGAGAAGAGGTTATGTGGAATAAAGATAGATCTCTGAGAAAACAACAAATGTTTTGCAAATCACTGCCCCATGTTTTGTAAAATTATTCACGGAAATTAATTTTTTTTTGTCAATGAGATTGAGTAATTTACAATATAATAGGGTAGGTTTTTTTAACAATCATGAATTTCATTAAACTGAAGACTTCAGTACGTATGTTTCAGATTTGAAAAACAAGAGTTTTAAAAAAACACACACATATAGGTCACGCACTTCAACCTGCTTTTGTTAGCTAATTTTTGTATAAACTAAAAATAAAAAATTTCCAATATTAAATTTCTTATTATTATTAAAAAAATAGATAAAAACTCAAAATTCCTTGGTCTGTAATATGAAGTTTTATATTAAACAAGTATAAAGAAAAATACAGCCTAATAATTATATTAAAAATAGTTGTTTGAAACTTAAAACTAAACAACTAATTTTCAAATTATTTAAAAAAATTTCACTTATGTTTTAAAGAGCGATAATTTTTTTTTCTTTTACAAAAAACTATCAATAAACATGACACACAATTTTACTCTTATTTATAAAAGTCCCCTGAAACACATCATAAACAACAGACGTTATAAAAAAGGGAAAATATTCAATATAGATTAGTTAAGTTAATGAAATTGTAATATAACAGCCATGCATTTTACAATTTTCAAATATTTTTACTCAAAAGCTATTCATTAAATTTATGTTTTTTTTTTGCCGAACTACATAGTTTTTATTTATCTAAATTTTGTTTTTTATTCTTTATTAATGTCTTTTTTTATGACCAAAAATCTAACAAAGCGTATGATTAATTTGGTCATAAATTACCAACTATTAATACTCATACGTCGTCTGATATTTATTTTATTAAAATGCACAGTAGGACATTTTGCTAACTTTGTGGTAATAAATATTTAACTTTTGAACTACTTATCAGATTTGTTAGGAACTTAGAAAATCATGAGGAGAAAAGTATGCAGTTTAAACACAGACACCGGTACAGTGGAACGCATTGGTCAAAATGAGGTTAACAAATCTGAATCTGTAATTCTTGAAAATATTAATAGATTTTCAAAACTTTCAATTTTTTTAATTTTTTTTATTTATAATAAGCTTCTTAGCAGAGTAAGAAAGTAATATTAATTGTTTTAATAATAAATTACCAATATACCGCCGTAGCTATAACGAAAAATTAGAAACTACATATACATCGAACACAACTTTCTGCCAACTTGCAAGTCGATTAGGCAAAGCAGAGTGTTGGCAAAAAGTTTATTAATAATGAATATCTAGCATCAATAATAAGAGTTTGATTTTAAGTTAAAATCAGTTTAGCAAAATGGATAAAAAACTACATAAAAAATGGCACTTATGCTAACTCCATACTAAATTTTTTGGTAGAAATACGGCTGTAAGAGTCAAATTTTTTTTATACTATACAATTTTTCTTGCTCTATCAAGCCCATAAAAAATATTGGCAAAGTATTGATATCATCAATATGTTAAATTTAACCAACCCAATAAACCAAGAATATAACACCACATCTCTTCTTTAGCTTTTTGAATTAGTTTTAAAGCAAAGATTCTGTTAAAAATATTTTGTTTGAATATTTTGATTTTTTTTTATAAAAACATTTTTTTCAAAAATTCTCTTATAAGGAAAAAAAAGACCAATTTCTTTTCAAGTTCATATTTTTGAAATTTTCAATCAAATTAGATGGTGACGCAGGACTTGAGTTATTAAGAAAAAAATTGTTTTCTTCAGTTTACACAACAAAGTAAATTGGAAAAATGGTATCCATAGCTTTACTGACATGTTGGCAGGTAAAATTGTAATTCCCTATGATCAATTATAAATTTAGCTTTTTTGCTATACATATTCATTAGACCACATTTCTTCTACGAAATAAACCTTATAAGCATTTATACATTGTAAACTTTCACTAAGCAAACGATCGCAAAAGAAGTTCTCACTTCTTAAAATTTTCAACACTTTTGCACAGTGTTTCATTGATGTTTCTGTCTTTTTCAATTCTGATATTGAATTTACTTTTATTTAGATAAGTAGTGTCTTTGCAAAATCAATTGGTCACAGTTTTCATGCAATTTTAATTACAATTTAAACAGTTTGTACAAAATTTTGCAACCGCTGATACCAAAATTCCTTTATATATTACCCAAAAAGCAAATTATTCTCACATTAAGTGCTTTATTTTTGTTAACCCAAAACATTTAACTGTTTAGCATTGCCAACAGGAACTTTACAAATGGCGATTAATTCAGATATTATATTTTATTTCTAATAAGTAAAGTCGGCTATTTGGGCTAATTTTATTTAATTAGTTTTGGACTATTTTGTTACATTATAGTCGAATACTTCAATTCTCTACAATATAAAAGTCGATATTTTTACTTTTTTCCTTCTTTTAATTTTAATTTTAATTTTTTGTATTTAAAAGTCGTTCAATATTTTCATTTTGCTTTTATTTTTTTAACTTCAAAAAATACCATCTTAATATTAAAATCAATTGCTAGCTAGCAAACTTAATGTTTAGAATACTTTAAAAGAAAACTGACAACATATGATAATTCGGTGCTATTTGAGTGCACGGTACTGATTGTGTTTTTTTAATTTAAATTAAAATATTACTAACCTACTTTTTTAAGCTTAATGTTAAGGAAAAAATATAAATACAAATGTGATATTATTAGTAATTACATTTTTTTTTTGTTATTTTTTTTATAAATTTGTTTAAAACGCAAATTTTTAATAATTTTTTTATTTTCTATTTTTTATGCCCGTTGGCGTATAACTAATGTGACTTTATACTTAATTTCATATACGTCATACGCCACCGCTAGATTGAAATCATATTGTTCGTTTTAACACATATAAATTGAACTTTTCTAAACAACATTAATTTCTCTTTAAATTGCAAAACATCAAATAATTTTAATTTTAAAGACGATTTTAACACTTTAAAATAGCGCGTTGCACTAAACATTTACAAAACATTACATTCTGGCACTTAACAATGTTGTGGAAAATTTTTTAAAGCCATAAAAGTATATGTTAGAAATCAGCACTATTAAAAAATTTTAAAACCATTAAATATTTTTAAGAGTGAAGAAAATTTAAAATTTATGCGTTAACATATAAAGAGTAATTTTATGTATTTTTAACATTAATTTAACTTGGCAGTTAAGTAATGTTAACACTAATATTTTAAACCACCTGTTCTGCTGTAATCTTAAACATGTGTTCATTGCTACACTTTTTCTGATGCTAAAATTAAAATAGTTAAAATGTCCATAAAATCTTTGCTTAAATACAATTTTCATGGCTCATTTTTTAAATGGATTAAGTTAAACTGTCTCTTTAAACCGCTATGCCTGGATAAGAAAAATATTTAATGAGATGGCAGTTTAATATTTATATTGCCGTTTTGATGAAAGTGAAAATTAAATAATATTAAAAAAAAACAAGAAACGTTATCAACAAATTATGGAATGAAATTATTATACGCATTGAATTAACTTCAAAGAATAATTTTTATCTTTACTTGCCCTCTAACATGCTGGTTTTGGTTTAGCAGTGATTTAATTTATTAACTCCTAACTCTCTGTTATTAAATAAATAAGCAAAAAATAAATAAAAAAATGTTTATTAAAAATAAAAATTACTTATAATTTCCCATACGTTCACATGCCTTTTTCAACAATTTCAACAACATTCCCAAATTCATTTTTTTAATTATGAATTCCATTACAACTATTTTTCGTAGTATCCTTGCAAATTATACATTTTGTATTTTTCATTTATAATACAAATTGGTCTGTCCAATTGACAGTTGCATACATGAACACAATTTCAATTCAATTAATCCAGTTTGTATTATTGCAATATATATTTATATATAAACTATATAAACAAAAGGCATGCGCCTAAATAATATGTATGCCATATTTGTTTTTAATTTCTGCTAATGTGGTGCTTAATATAAGGGTAACCGAAAAACAGAAAATTTCTTGCTATTATTTTTTTTCGTTTGCCCTTATATATACATATATTTAATGTTAACCAAAGACTAGCCAAAGGTATAAGCGAAATATATAAGAAAAAAGAATATTTGTTTGTTGGTTTCATATTCCATTTATTTTTAAAAACTTCTTAATTAAACACTCAAATTTTTTTAATTTTTTTCGTGAAATTAAATAAAAGCGTATTGATGTTCTTATATTTATTAGCAACCGTGAAGTACAACTAGCTTTCACAAATAGCAACCTTTACATTTTATTAAAATAATATCTTTATTATACTTATTTGAATTAAATTCAATGCAATACAAATTTATAAGCCGCAGTCAAATCTCGAACACTTGTAAAAACTAAATGTACGAAACAATAACATTAATTTTAAATAATTCTGGTCACAATTATTTAAAAACAACATTTATATTACGTTTTTCTTTAACGTACGCCTTAATACAGATAATGTTTACTTAAAAACATTCATGTTTCTGATTAATTTAAAGAAATGATTATACATTAATAACATTGCAATTAGATGCTGCATGTGATTAACACACACATACAACAATATTTGAAAATATGTGTGTATATGTTGTGTGTGTATTTATAATTGTTTGTGTTTGGAATTACTTAGAATATTAGCAAAATATAATTTGTGTTTTCTTATAACATTCTGGGTACGACAATATTTATGTTTATTTAATGGAAATCTAATTGTATAAATTATTACAAAAAAAAAACATTTGAAACCAAAAAAAGGTTTACAAAAGATCGGTTTTTAAAGATTTTTTAACATATGTTACAAAATCCACATGATTTTTTTTTAAACAACTTTAATTTCTTTTTAGTATATTAAACTCTGGTCAGATTTTATTTTACGAATTGAAATAACAAAATAAATTGTATTTTTTTTCTTTCTTGTAGCTGAACAAACAGCTGAACTTAAATACACTGTCACCAATTATAAGGTGGCTTTGTATGTCTAAATATTTCTCTTTTCTCGTAGAAGGTATGAGCCAATGTTTGGAGGGTTACTGGGTTTGCTATTTATAGGTGTGTTCTCATACCACGCTGTAAGAAAAAGGAAAACTTTAAAAAGAAATTTGAATATTAAGTTAATATTGAATATTTTTAACACTTTCTTATAAAAATAAAAAAAAGTTTTTATTGAGTGAAAAGTATTTCTTGTTTTGCTTAAAATTTAATTATAATTAAATTAAATAATAATGCTTGGAAAACAATAATTAAATTGAGAAATCTTTATATCCCATTTTATATCCCTTTTTAAAAATCTCTTAGTCTTTTAAACATTCAAATTTAAATACATTTAACGCTTACAATTGTTTTATTATTACGTTTTTTTATCACCTAGCAACGATTAGGTATAATTCTAATGTTAATTTAACTTCATTAATTAATTGCTTAAATATTGCCAAATAAATTGTTTATTTAGGAAATAAAGACGTTTTAATGTGCTAAAACAAAAGTTTGCTAGAGCCTTTAATAATAAGGCCAAATAAATCAACTATCAAAGAATAAGAATAAAAATAAAAATAATAAAATAAAAAAAGAAACAACTGTTACATTTAGTGAATGTTTTTTTTATTTTTTATTATTTTTAAAAAATAAGCTTCATGAAAGGTTTATTTGTTTGTTGCTGTCTACAAATAAAAAAGAGCACCCTGCAGTGCTGGAAGAATGTTACGATCTACTTTTGAACATTTCAAAAACAATGAAAGAGTGGGTGCTGCTCATAGAAAAATGTAAGTAACTAGATGATCTTTGACCGTATCTCCTCATTATCAATTTAAGAAATGTTTTTTTTTATTTTATCATTGTTTTTCAAATTTTGTTTAAACCACTCGAGTTTTTTGACAAATAAATTTTTCACAGAGCAGGGAAACAGGTCACTTTTAACTAAAGGAACTTTATTATTTAAAACATTTGAGAAACTATAATACTAACACTTTATTTAAGTTACATTAATAACAGTTAGCTTCTAATAGTTTAAAAATGTATAGTCCATAAGTCCATAAAAAAACAGTGTCTGCGCACGGTTTTCCAGTTCTTAAAAAGTATAATTTTTTTTTAATTATTAGGTAAGTAGGTATTTTAGGTTGAAAGAAGAAGATTGGAAAGGTCTCGTATCCCATAGGTCATACACTGAAGCCAGTAATCAACCTGTTGTGCGATTTTTACAATTGGAAAAAAAGGAGCAATTTCTGAAAAAGATTTATTAAAAGTTATTAAGAAAAAGAATTTATTACAAATTATTTGAAACTTTCCAAAATTAAAAATTTATATGTATGTATAAACAGGATGGCTCAAATAAATATTAACAATATTAAACATGTATAGGTCTTGTAATAATCAGTTGTTTTAATTGAACTGTTTTAAATATTAAATATATGTTATGAAACTCTTAACACTTTATACTTATATAAAATATAATGTCTAGCTATATGAGCTGATCGTCAATTAAAATATGACGATAGTTTCGCTGCATCATAAAAAATGATCATTGACATAAATAAAAAAAATTCGACAATTTTAAAGCATTATGGTGTTTTGCTTGTATCCATTAAAAAAATTTCAACAATTAAAAGTTAACTTGTAAAAAGAAAAAAACAATTCTAAAAGAAAATTAAAAAGCTATACGTGTTACACTTTAGTATATTATTTTTTAAACACCCTGTATATACAGTTTAATGCAGAGGTTTTTCCAAAAAAAACTTTAAATGATAAAAAAACCCCTTATTAATAAAAAAATTTAAGATAAAATAATTTCTTTAATTGATACAGTTTTTTTATAATTTTTGTTTAAGGTAACTATTATTTCCAAGATGTTTCTTTTTTCTATTTAGTCTTTATTTGTTAGCCCTCTTTCCATCTTTAATGTTGTTTATTACCTGCTAAAGAATTTAATTAAACTTGTTGTTCATTTGAACATATTTCAAATTTTACCACATAAATAACTACCACAACTGTCAGCCACAAATGACTAACATTAATGTGACCACAAATATCAAGATAAACCCATTGTAATAAGTAAAAGGAAGGTAGGGGTAAGTGTGAAAATTCCTTACCTTAAAAGTGTTTTAGTTTTCACATTGTTTAAATACACCTCAACTAAACTTTATAATAGAAATACTTGCGTTAAGTTTTTGGACAGCTTAAAGTAAAAAAACTATATATCAAGGGGTTAAATGACAAGTTTATAAACAATTTTGGAAATTTCCTTTCGATGGTTGTGGGGCCGTGACCGTGATTTTTAAACTAAATTTAAATAATTTATTTATCAATAAAATTTCATTAGTAATTTGTATATAGAAAATTTAACTAAAATAAATTTAATTTCATTCCCTTATAAAATATTCCTATAAAAAGTATTTATTTAATTTTACTGCTTCTTTAAATTGGCCTTAGGCTACAATTAAGTAATTAGTTGAAAGCCAATTGCAGGTAACAATAACTTTGAGTAAAACATTTATTAGCTATACCATGCATACATACATACACATACACACATACAGATTTACATTATTCTGCAAACACAAATGAAGTACACAAGTTTGTAGAAACACACAAACACAAATAAACTTTTTTTATTATTTCAGTTTTTTCTTGTTTTTTTTTTTTTTTTGTATATGGTAGAGATTGATGTGTTAATATATTAAACAGGTTGAATTAGATTTTTACATACAACTTTGTTTTTTTTTCTTACCTTTTGTGCACAATGTTACATCATTTACTATTAAAGCTTAATTCAATCATTGTGTTTGAATAAAAATTATGTCCGGAAAATATTTATTTTACATTGAGTTTCAAAAAAAAGAGACGTCAAAAAAATTTGTCCAGACAAAATTTTTGTTCAAACACAATGAGTGAATTCGGCTTAAGGGTGTAGGGTAAATTATGTTAAAAGTATTTTTATACATTTTATATATATGTATATATCTTAAATAAAAAAACAAGTATAAAAATTTTAAAAATGTTTTTTACTTGATTGATTTAGCTTTTTTGTAAATGCCAAAATGTGTTTAAAAGTGAAACATTAAGGTTTACTTTGCTTCCCACAAACAACCGCACATCATCAAATTAAAAATATAACGAGAACCAATAAAACATGTTTATTCATTGTTAAGTTATCAATAAATACATTTTGATATTAAAAAAGAAATGCTTAACCCTTAAATAGATATAAAAATACAAGTTATAAAAGTGTTTATTTAAAAGTTCCCCAAATATATTAACCACTTATGAAAATGCTTTTAAATAATTTAGAGACAATTTGCAATACTATGAACACTTTTGAATAAATTCAAAACATTTTTCAAAAATAAATAAAATTTGTGGTTTTAATACTTTATCCACAATATCTGTAAACAAATTTATTTCATTAACATTTCTTAGAAAGGTCAACATATAATGTTATTTTTTTTTTATGTGTAATAATTAAAAAAATATATAAATAAATATAATATAATAAATAAATAGTTCAAAGAAATAAAGAAAAATATTTTCTTAAGTTTAGCTGAAAGGAAAAATATATTTAATCTAAAAAAAAAGGAAAGATAAGAAACCGAATACAAACCAAAAACTATTTTAATTAACAATCTTTTCAAGCTTAATAAAAGACCAACTAAACAAAGGCAAATTTATAAAATAGGAAATATCTTATTAAATTCTTGAAAATATCTGAAACATTACACAAAATACTCTAAATTTGTTAGTTCAATGAAATTTTCAAGCATAAAATATATTTAAATTTCTAAGGGAATAATTAAGAATAAAAATGTATTATTTTTCAGTATTTGTTTAAATTAAAAAATATAAATTTTCATATATTTTCCTTCGCTTCACGTAAATGTTCCATTGTGGTTACTCAAACCACTCAGCAGCAGCAATAAAAATATATTTTAAAGAGACTCCTGGGTCTTTGCTGTAATGTTGTCAGTATGTGTGTCATTGTCTTTTTGTGGTAAGAACTCTGAAAAAAAATTTTTTTTCAACAAATTAAAATTTTTAACAAACATTATATATGACAAAAGTGTTTTAACAAAAAAGTTTCGATAAATTTTTAAGCTGACAAAAAAATAAATAAAAAATTACAGAAAATTCATCAACAAAATCTTTAATATAAGGAAAAATATATTTAACAAATAGTTTAAACAAAAATTTATTTAATTATGAGTTTTCTATGTTAAAAAACATTTTTTGCAAAACAAAAAGTTTTTCCAGAAGAAAAAATAATATTAAAAGAATTGTATATAAAGATGCAATTTTAACGAAAAATATCTTATAAAAAATAAGGTTTTTTATAAAAAAAATTTTTTAAGAACAACTTTATTAATATGAAGAACATTTTTGAAAACTTTTTTCAAAGGGAGAAATTAAAAAAAAATTTAAAGAAAGTTAATAAACGAGAGGGTTAATAAAAATATTATTATGGCCAGCGTTGCCAAAATGACAGTTAAACCATATTTTTATTGAATTTTAAAACAAGATATGTTTTGATATATTTGATAAATATTTCTTTCATAAATCTGGTAATTTTTCCTATCTGTTTTTTTTATGGAATATATTTAATATTTTATTTTGATTGTGATATTTATCCAAAATTTCCTACCCATTTAAAGATAATCATGGTTTAATTTGGTGACTAAGCATGGTCAAATAATTAATTTAAAATACATTGATTATTGAAAATTCCATTATGGTTATCAGAAATATAATTTGTTTACGATTACGGCAAATCAAAAATAAAAGAAACTTAGATTAAGTGCAACTAATATATGCTGACAAAATTTTCAATAAACCATTAACAGAAACATATAAATGGTGAGCATAATCATACATTATGGGTCAGTTATTTCTAAAAGCATGTAGGAAACTTTATATAATAAATGTCCTTATTAAAAAGCAAGTATTTACGAAAAAAAAAATTTCTTGAAAAAAAAAAGATTTTTCTTTAAAACGTTACAAAGTTTGTTGGGTTATCATATCACACAATTTTATTTCTGTGCAGAATGAGAAAAAGTATTGTGTTGACAAACTTTGTAACCATGTTTGCGTTTACCACTGCGACCACTTTATAACGCTACTACCATCCCTCTTCTTTATGTGCGTGTGCGTGTCTGTAGATGGGTTTTTGTTCATGTATGTGTAAGTGATAATATAATGTGGTTTAAATAAAAGCTATTATAAAACTTGCTCACATTTGTTGATTTTATTTTTCTTTCTGTGATTTTTATTTAATGCTTTTTAACACTAACATTTAAAGATGAACTTTCTGTTGTATTAAGTTACAACATTAAGAGGGAATATTACAAGTTGAAAATATTGCTTGAGATATATATATTCTCATTTTGGTAAAAACTGCTTTTTATGTTCAAACACATGCCAGCCAATGCTCTAAATTAATCCAAGCCTTTTTCTGGCATAACCTAAAAATATTATTCTCATGGATTCTTATCTTGTTCAAAGAATACTTAAAGTGTACAGGACTCATTACCCTTGCAGTTATCCGACTTATGGCATTTCAAATATATTTAAAGACCATTTGTAGCATCCTACCGAGGAGCTCCCTGAACCCCTATAATTCTTTGGTTGCCTCTTTCTACATTTTTCGGTAAATAGATTCAATTCAGTAAAGCACAATACCCTATCTTGCAAATTCACCTGCCGCATGTTCTTTAACCCACATCTGCGTTAACTTGTAGTGTAGGGTAAAAAAAACAATATAAATAAGTACCATTTAAAAATATGGTCATATAACTTTTTAAAGCCCCTAAAGATACAAGAGATGTTATTTAGGTAAATTATAGCAGCTGCTTAGTGTTGAAATCATCAATTACTTTCCCAGGAAAATAATAAAAGACACAACAAAGGTACACTAAGTATACAACAACAACAT
This sequence comes from Paykullia maculata, assembly GCA_003055125.1. NCBI lineage: Eukaryota > Metazoa > Arthropoda > Insecta > Diptera > Rhinophoridae > Paykullia > Paykullia maculata. Next base: position 13,260 of record NDXZ01036933.1, on the reverse strand, counting down.
TTTAATGAATGACAAAATTAATAGCAACCCCCAAATGTAAAATAAATATAAACTTCGGTATTAATAGGGGAGGTAAAACATTTATATTTAAGTTTTATTAAAACTTATCTCATTCTCATTACCAACCACATTACCACATTATCTTTGACTAAAGACATGCCAAGTTTTGGAATAAATTAAAGTGTTAACGTTAAAGACAAGTTTTTCACTAAATTTGTATCAAGAAAACAACCTGTTGTTTAACAAATTTATTTATTTTGAATTTAAATTTTTCATTCTGTGTAATCGTTGGTCTTATTTAGTGTACTTAAACGACATTCGATTAATGATACTGTAATTGGTTTCTCATCTCTAAGGACAGTAATAGTAGTAACTTTTGGTGACGGTCTAAAATACAATTTTGAAAATCTTTTAGATATTAACAAACTTTTAAATAGAATTGAAATAAGTTAGTTGCTAGAATAATAATCAGAAATAGATTAAATCTTAACAACCAAAAATTTTTTCTGAATAAATTTATTTAACATAAATTTTAAACAATAAAAAGAGGAGACAATTTTATAAAAAGCAGAGACAAATAATTTACAGAAAACTTTTCTTAGGAAAAAAAATTTATTGTAATTTTTTTCAAACGAAGAAGACATAAACAACATTAATATTTAATAAAAGGACTTATTAAATTATATAAAAATTTTTAATATAAAATTGATGGTAAGTTTTGGTTGCGAGCAGATTTAAACTCTTGTTTCTTTAAAGTTAATTTTCTTTGTTAAGACAACAGGACATTTGCCCCATTTAGGTCTTTTTAAAAAAATTAGGTGCAAAATAAATATTTTGGTTAAGTTTTAAACACAAGTAACAATAACCAGACACCGGAACCTTAGACTCAGTAAACGGTTTGAACATTGTTTTATGAACAGCTTAAGTATCCTGGTCACTCAAGTTGAACCATGTCTGGCAGTGGATCTTTGGCAGAATGGGATGAAAAATTCACTTTATTTGAGTTGCGCTTACTGGCATTACGAATATATGGGATGGCTACCGCTCTGCACTTACGATGAGCAGTGCCACAGGGACGGGAGTACCCGAAGATTTCACAAACAAAATCATATATCATCATAATTTCAGAAAGGGAATATTTTGAGAGAGGGTTGAGTGGCGCGAGAACTTATTTATTGCAGACCGTTTCAGACAGGGAATTGTAATGAAATATTGAAAGTGTCATATAATGCTTAGCAATTACTTTAGGCTTATATTATGCTGATTGTCTGGTCATAAACGAGCGTGCAGACTGATTTGTTAACAGGGAAGTTTTACGTATCTAAGTTGGATCTGGAATATGCCAGAGAAAAGAATAACACATGAGCTGAAACAGAATTATATTTCAGTCAGAACTAAGCTTAAGTATTAAGTAAAAGAAGACGGTGTTTTAAGTATCCTGATCAGCTCTAAAGTTAAATTGAAAGTGGCCTTTCAAATTCGTGTCTTGTGTAAACTGCTTCTACACCCTAACCCAGTGCCTGTATATAACAGCTAGCTCAATTTAAATGTGACTCATATGATTAATAATTGAACTTGGCGGTAAAAACAAACAACTATTATAAAAACCGCGTTACTTACAGCTCAATAAAGTTAATAAAACTACGATTTGTTTTTTTTTTTTTTGCTATAAACCTTTATATCTAGAAAACTTTTAAAAATATGTTTTACTTCTAAAAACTTACAGCCGTATTTATAACAAAAATTAAGCATGAAGTTAGCATAACTGGCATTTTTAATGTATTTTTTATACATTTTGCTAAACTCATGTTTACTTAAAATCAAATTCTTATTCTTGGCTGCTAGAAATTCTTTATAAAGAAACTGTTTGCCAACACTCTGCTTAGCCTAATCGGTTTGCATGTGAGCAGAACAAAATAATATTTTGTTTAATAAAAATATTTATGTTAAGTTATACTTTAAAAGTATTTTTCATTATTTTTCCTTTTTGCAACCTTTACTTTTTAATCCATTGCCCTTAAACAGTATTTGTCATAGTTGCGGTGATGAACTCATAAATATTTAATGCTTTATATAAATCTACAAAATCTTTTTTAATATTAAAACTGTATTATAAAAAAAATTGAATTGAAAATTAATGATTTTTTTATATTTCGTTTTGTGACTTTTACCACACAATTGCCATTAAGTCAGATTATAAAAACAATCAACCCCACCAAATAAAATTTGCTGCAATGAATGAATGAGGGAATAAGTGGTGGCTTCAGTTGTAACAATGGCTGAGTACAG